>CAUHTR010008204.1:0-23654 GCA_959609185.1 Schmidtea polychroa | reverse complement strand
TGGATAACAGTACATGGTATGTGGGAATATCATGGGTAAAGAATCCCTAAACTTTGGTCATCATCGTCGAGAATCAAAATATAGTTTCTAGCCAAGTATTGAAATAAATTTGTAATAACGCGATGAATAAAAGTAATTATGACGAATAAAGTATAACTCTTCCGAGCGAAACCGAGTAAAAAATTTAGTATTTTTAGATGTGAATTATAAAAATATGTTGGTGTTAAGTTGGCAGCTTTCCCGAAGTTTAAATTTACAACAACTGATAAATCCCATCCCAGTGCATCTTAAACGTCAATATTACAAATCAGAATGTATTAAATATTCTCTGGGACGTATATATATCCACAGTATTGAAATGGTTAATATTACTTCTACTTCTAACACTTAAATAATCATTCAAAATCGAAGGCTAGAACAAATTTGGAGTTAACCCTTAAATGAATTGTGATGGAAATTTCCATCGCACCAAATATTTAAATATAATTATTTATGATTAATGATAGCGATATATTTCTTTAGTCTGGCAATAAGATAAACAGTCTGTCTATGGATTCAAGTGAAAATAAAAATAAAATCTATATTTTTATCTATGTTTTTTGTTAATAATTAACTTTAACTCAAGACATTTTTAATGCAATACAAAAAATCATGCATTTAAGGGTTAAGCATGAAAATTTGGTCAATGTTTCTCTAATAATGAACATCATTCTATAGTATAATGTTTTGCTCATGAAAGCCAAAAAGAGACTGCTTAAATGCAATTGTTTGTGAGTCAAGTAGTTTGTTGAAATTATTTAAATGTCAAACTAACAACTTAATGAAAACTTGGAAACTGGTTAGATTTTTCTGATATAAAGGCCGGTGGTTATGCAAGTAGAATAGGATAGCTTATAATTGAGATATTAATGAAAGAATCGGCTATTCTACAGGAAAGAAATTTCACATAAAATTATTCATTCTAATATAGTAATGATCGAATATATACGACAATAAAAGTAATGACTCTATAGAAGTTAATCGTTCGTTTGTAGAGATAGTTTTGGGAAGTTTTCCTAATAATTTCAATGTTATTAAATTTATTAAATAAATCTTTGTCTACACCAATCAAGCCATATAATTTCACTGAGACAGACATAAGCTCAAGATTAATAAATTTGTAATGAAAATATTGTAACTTATTGTTATTGGTTAAAATTAAATATAATTGTGGGGAAATCTATACTTAGGTTTTATTGAAAAAGATTTTTCCGTATCTGCTCCTAATGAAGTCTCGTTTGCGTCTCAGTCTAAAGTTACATCTTTTATTTTGGTCAAAAATATCCGATGAGGGGTATTTTATATTTTCATACACAATATTGTATTTATTTCGAAAAAAATTGAAGAAATATTGACCTTATCGTTTTTTACAAAAATTTTCAATTTTAATATGCTAAAAATAATGTAAATGAATATAATGGGAGTTAATTTGACTAGTGTTAATAAACATCATTTAAAGGCTTGTTAATCTATTTAATCTAAAACTAAAGGTGTTCAAATAAATGTGCATTTTCAGGTGTACCTTCTGAAGCTACTTGGCCCGGTATTTCTTCCAATAAAGAGTTTACTTCTCGTCAGTTCAATGCTAGTGAATCTCCACAGTCATTATTTAATCTAGTTCCTCGTCTCCAATTTACTGGTGTATCTCTTTTGACCGGTTTACTTGAATATCAAGGCAAAAAACGCATTTCCGCTGAAGACTCTATGCAACACGATTATTTTGTTCGTAGTTCGCTGCCTGTCGAGGCATTGTCAAAGTTAAAAGATACTGATAGTGTGTTTGATGTGCCTGGAGTTCATCTTAGCGTTGATCCTGGTTCAACTAGAACTGTTGCTCATACTCGTCTCAGTAGCAGTTCCTCTCACTCAAACCAGAGTAATTAGTTCATTTATGTTTTTATTTTTTTCATTTAAATTTAAATTTAAAGAAATATTTTTACAAAATTATTTTATGTCAATAAATGACTCTCGTTTCTTTGAAAACTGATCCATGCAAATTTTCCGGTGGATTAGAACATTATAAAATTAATTTGTCAAATATAATCTTAGTAAATTGTTATTTTGCTATTCTTGTCGATATTATTTTTTATTATTATTTAATATTTAAAATAAATATCAATTCAAATAAATAACTATGTAAACCATCTGTTAAACGAGTAAATGATAATATAAGCTTTTTACTACAAAGTATATATTCAATAAAGTAAACATTTATTTTTTTGATCGAAAATTATTTCATTTTATTCAACATATACTTTGCAGCAAAATACTTATATTATCATTTACTTGTTTGATATTGAATTAATGCTGTTACTAAGAAATCATCACTTTATATTTATGTAAGCCATAATTCGCAGTTTTCTATTTTTAACAAGTCTGGTTCCTCTCTAATTGAATCTTTGTTCTAAATTTTATTTACGTTTTGAGTTTGTTAATTTTTGATTACTAGAAATTATTATATTTTTCCTGATATTAATATTATTTCTGTTTATTATTATTATTAATTAAAAAGCATGAAAACTATGAATCAGTAAATATATCGATGTTTTTGATATTCAAAAGCATCGATATATCTACTGATTCATAGTCTTCAGACTTTTTAATAAATACAATGGAAAAGAGATCAGTGGTGAAATTTGAAAAAAAGTTCTCATAATATTATTATTATTAGAATTAGAATTAGAATTATTATTAGTATTATTGTTACTATAATTAGTATCGGCCATAAAATAATTAACATATTACGCACTTCACTTGTAACTCACGAGTTATTTGATGATTAAATTGCATTTTCCTCAAATTTGACCTAAAAGATTTTTTTTTTCAACATAAATATAGGTTATTGTAACACATTATAAATCTATTAAGTTATTAAGTTGGGAATGGAAATCTTTATCCAAATAAAATCGATTTTTAAAGTATATATATATATATATATATATAATATATGATTTTTAATATATATAATTTTTAACAATACGAAAATTAATTAGATTTCATTGATAAATTGAAAAACTAACCTTACAGGAGTGATGTGTAAGTTGTGTAGTTATAAAACCAAATCGTATGATAGATAATATTTACAAATTATAATAAATACATCCTTTAGCTTTATAATAGAATTAATATCAAAAATGGACCAATTTATCGCATTCATTAGAAAAGCTTTCTGTGTTGCGGTTGTTTACAGTGACGGACTGAATGATTTGAACAGATTCGCCGGTTGTCGATAGATTTATGAAATTTATAGCTCTAATTTATATTTACATATATTCGATTTCATTTATCGAATTTATTTTTAAAATTAATTTTAAATATTTATCATATTAATATTTATCATATTCAATTATTCTTTGGTGACGTGACATTTTATGTTCTACATTTACATCTTTGATTACTATATTACATTATATTTGCTATGAGATTTATGTCATTCGGTTCAATGAATTCTACTTGAGGCCAATTTTAGGGTGGATAACTGTCGATTTGAAAATTAGAATGTAGGCAACTTCAAGGTTTCGTTTCGTCCTAGAACTTCCTCATTTAAATAGTTTGAAAGTGGGCAAAGATTTGAGAAAGATTTTAAAAGCAACAAAATCATATTGCATATATTGATATTTATTAAGAGACTTTCCTTGAAACTAGCTGGGTAATGTTGGGAGAATGGGTTTGATATTGTAGAAGCCTCACGAAACTCTAAAACATTTATAATATATTTTATTAGATTATTCCGATTTTTCAATGTCTTGGTAAAGGAACAGAATTTTTTCAGAAAAAATTCCATAAATAGTTTGTTTCCATTTCAGTGCCTTTAATATTAAAACAAAAAATTTTACATGTTAAATAATTTTGATAATTTTAAAGTAAATGACTATGCCACTATTCGTTTGATAGTATTCCTCAACTTAGTCGGGCAAAGTTATGGCGTGAGATTTAAGTTATTTGATTTAGAACTTACTCAAAATAATATGTGACCTATATAATTTGTGTGTGTTGCGCGCGTGGTGATACCTTGACCGATTAAATTAAAGAAATTGATGTCATTACTGTGCACAAGTACTGAGGTATTCTATCCTAATGGTCGTTTGTTTAAAATGACGATGAACAATAATTGGATATCGCTTTTATATATAAAAAATTAAATAATCGTTAATTAATTTGTCATATCTTGCTTATTTTTAATTTATTCGAAGAATAATTATGAATTATTCTATCGCAGCTTCCAAGATCTGCAAGATAACTATGCAGTTATCTTGTGGCACTTATTAATCTAAACAAAATAAAGGTACTTCCGTGTTATCTTACCCCCAAAAATTAAATTATAAAAGACAATTAAAATAACAATATAAAAAATGAAAGAATACATTATTGATGACGTTATTGAACATTATTGAACATGAATTTATTAAGGCTATCAGTGTTAGTAAATGACAAAGCCAGTGCTGTGCAGTTTTTGCAGCAACATGGAATTTTGCACAACCCACGTATTTGTAGCAATAATCACGCCATGACTTTGTCACTTAATGACCATCACGACCGCTGGCGTTGTAAGAAACGTGAATACCGGGAAGATGTACAAGTTCGACGAGGAACATGACTACAAGGCTCCAAATTGCCTTTCAGACAAATTGTACTGTTCATTTATTGTTGGTCAAAGCAGTTGACAAGTATTAATTTCTGCGAAAATGAACTAGATATTGGTGAAAGCAGTGTCGTTGACTGGAACATGTATCTCCGTGAGGTCTGTGCAAATACATTACTGGTTAATCCAATGATAATTGGAGGTCCTAACACAACAGTTGAAATAGATGAAAGTTTATTTTCACGGCGCAAAAACCAAGTCGGTCGTGTGTTTCCCCAACAATGGGTTTTTGGTGGTATCTTTAAAGAAACTGGTGATTGTTTTTTGTACACTGTCCCAGATCGAACTGCAGCTACTTTGATGCCAATAATAACACAGTCTATTGCACCAGGAAGTAACATCGTATCGGACGAGTGGAGGGCGTACGCTGGAATTGCTGAGATACCAGGACAAGGTTACACACACAGCACCGTTAACCATTCACAAAATTTTGTAAACCCTGTTACCGGTGCCCACGCACAAACAATTGAGAGAACGTGGAGGGCGGCAAAGGAAAGGAACAAACGACAAAATGGAACTCATAGACAGATGATTGACTCGTACATGTGCGAGTTTATGTGGCGCAAACGTGTTCTAGGCAACAGTGCCGATGTGTTCGACACTATTCTCAATGACATCGTGGTTTTCTGGCCACCTGGATGACCATTTACAAACTCTTTACAAACATTTGCTGAGTTTGTAACTGTGATTTAGAAAATAAATATAATAATTATGTGTTCTTTTTTAATTTAATTTTTGGGGGTAAGATAACACGGAAGTACCAAAATAAATTGACAATTTTGTACATGACCTACTTTATTTAACCTTTTTATTTTCATGTTGCATACATATTTTTATATTTTATCTACATTGTTGACTTAAATTGACATACTTCTGTGGTACCAGTGATTTCTTCTGTGGCGTCTATTTTAAAATTTGCTTAATTTTTATAGAGCGTTTTACAGTGATAAGCGGAGTCGAAAGTGTAGAAAATGGCGATACCCGTGTTTTATATGAGGCTATGATTTAGAATTCCCTTATCGTCTTTTGGGAAATGTTATCGTTGCACTGTCGTATTGTGGACACAAAATGTGTTTATTATCGATTTGCAAATCTAATTTCCTTTTAATATTGATTTATAATTATTTTGATCAGTATTTTATTGATTTTCTATAAATTTCAGAAAAACGGCCACAGAGTGTAATATACTGATCTACCGATCAAATCCTATCAAAATTTGCATTAATCTTCGCTCTTTCTGTGCTGTTATTGAAAGCAAATCATATATAAATAGGCAATATATAATGAATCGATAATAATAATAATAATTATTATAATAATTATAATTATAATAATAGAATTTAAATCTATATTATTGATGCCGATATTTTTGTGTTCTCTGTCTGCTTGATGATTGATTATATATTATGAATATTTTTATTACTATCATCAGAATTATTGTTTCACTAGACCTGACCGATCAGTTGACTGTATAGTTTCACATGAGTATGACAATATACGCTCTCGCCATATTTGTTTTAGAGTAGTGAATATAATTTGCAATTTATTATTTACTGGCTTGTCGGATTGGTATTCTTGTATTTCTACTTATCATAGAAATATGGATTCTCTCTCGCTCTCGCTCTCTATAAATATAGATATCACCAGCAATTGGTCGGCCAATCGACAAGTATAATTGGAAATATTATAAGCAATTATACGAAGTGCATATCGATGCTTGTGTGGCACTCTGGTCACTCTGTGCGGTACCTTGTGACATTGACATGGGGTCGAATTGATCTGATTGAAGCTTAATTATTTTATTAGGTTTGCCTACACCTGCTATGACTTCTTTTACTGATGTTATTGTGATAAAGCTTTGAGTTTGCATTTTACCTCCGATCTTGGTTCAGTAACACTTCATTTTCCAAAGTTGTAAATTATCGATTTTAAACACTGTAATATTGACTTGGAATTATTTCGTTATAATAAATATTTGTTTTTTAATTTTTTGTTTTTTAAATTTTTCAGTTTTTCTATTAGTTGAATTATTCGGTTTGATTCAACCGATGGGTTTACATGTGAGCTATCGGAACCAATAATGTTTTAAATGTTGTTTCAGAATATTTTCTTTTTTATAATTTATAAGTTTGCTTTTTATGTGTTTTCGTGATTAAGTCATCGGTTGTGCTGCCATTTTTGGAGAAAGATTTATCTATTTCGAATCCCTTTGAACTATATCCATGTTTTAGTAGCATATCAGGATCAGCCAAAACTTTATCATTTATTTTTGAATGATGTACTTTTTTGCCTTTGCTACATAGACAAATATCAATTAAATTATTCAATCGCAAATATCTAAGTTCTAGGACAATATCAACTAGCAATGTATGGGGTCATTGCATAATTACGTCACGCAAAGAATGACCATTTTTGAACCATACACCCACCCTGTCACTTTTGGTCACATTTCTGTTGATCCATCCACCAATTCACCATAGTGACGTCATTTTATTGTTCACGAAATGAGGGTAGCCTAATGGTACCATAAGATTCCTCTAGACTGCTTGGGAGCTTGTTGTAGCAGCAATAATTGTTAGTCATCGTTGTCTAGTAAAAGTATCAGCATCACTGTAACATAGTAGCAGAGGAAGATTGTTGAAATAATAATTCTTGTGGTTCATAAAATACAACTAGCGTGACGTCATATTCAGCTCAACTCATCCACCCACCCACGTCACGTTTTCAAGGAACCTTCTAAGGCCAAACAAAAAGTAAGTGTAATTCAATAAAAACATCAAATCCAAAATAATTGAAAAAATCAAAATTTTAAAATAGATATTTTGCGTGGAAACTGGTATGGATGCTAATTGAAAAGACGAATCTGAATATATAAAAATCAATGGGGTCCGCTAAAATGAAATATTTAAAGAAAATCAAAATTAATTATCTAATGGAAAACCCGGGTTGTCAAAAAAATTATTAAATTAGTGCTAAGCAACTCAATAATAAAAGGAAATCCGATATTAAATTGAGCCCGGCTTTATTTAAAAATTAATAAAATTGTTGGGTTATTGGGTTGGTGGTAATATTTAAAAGTTAAAAATCAAATCTCTGACTCCAAAGCGTGCTTTATTTGATTCACAAAATAATAATTCTCAGACAATATAAACCTTTATTGACTATCACATTTGATTATACTAATTATAACGACACGATCGATTCAATACTCAGATAGGTAATTACACAGAGCTTATTACTACACCACGCGAGGAATAGCTATACCTGTATAATTCCCAATTAATGAACAATCACCAGCCACTGATCTGACCCAATAGTTTAGTAAATTGAATTGAATTTCCTTTGCTTTGACTTGAATTTATTCAGTATTCTTTAAACCTTTTTTATTGAACTCAATTTTAGCGCACCGTTTAGTTCCAATATTTTCTCTTCTTTCCAATTTCTAACTTTTAATTTCTCTAATTTTCTCTAATTCCGAATTATTTCTTGACTATCTTATAATTTTTCCGTCGACCACTAATTTTTTCTCATTCCATTAATAAGACTTGCTTTTATAGTCCGCACTTGTGTTAATTCATTTGTTTCATTCCTGTCTATTGATAATCTGTACAGCTTCTGTGTTATCACTGAAATTTCGGCACTCGGAATGATTTGTCATTTTTTCCATTTCTGCTTCTGGCATTTTCCATACTATTTTCTATTTCCCATGTTATCTTTAAAAGTTCGGAGACGTCGATTTTGATTTCATGTTTTGTTTTTGTTTTCCAATTTTGGAATTTCTTTTTGCGTTCTTGCACTTAATAATTATAAGTGACCTTTCTCAGCTTTATTGTTGAATTTCTTATGTTTTATTATACCTTCCTCATTTCTCAATTTTTTTGCTTTTCTTTTTCTTTTCTAAGTTTCAGAATGCTATCTCAATCACCTTATCGGTTTTTCCCCAAATTATTCTAATTATTTATAATATTATTTATTATTTAGGTATCCTCAACAAAGTTACTCCGAGGTAAATAAGTTATGTGAAAATTCCGAAATCTCCAAATTGGCAATAGAAAAGATAGTACAAAAATCATGGGGAAATGTAAATAAATTTGATAACTTCGAGCGGTACCCTCTCATTAAACCCATTTAAATAAACAAGCAAATTCAATTATGAAAACGATATAAAAAAGGAGACAAGTCAGTAAAATCGCCAGTTGGTCAAAGACAATTCTAAAGAAGTATAAAGGTAATTCAAAGAAAATATTTATTTAGTCCCAGCCAATATAAAGTGAATTCATAGCGTACCAGAAAAGAAGTCTCCCATTGGAAAACTTACCCCAGCGCGAAATGTTAAAAGTGTTTTTGGAAATTGCGTGTATATTTTCCAATGTGGTGTTTAGTTTAAGTAGAGGGATACCGGTCCACTAAACCACCGGCCCTCTACGACAAAGTCATACCCCCTAACCCCCCGCCATTAAAAAAATTTTTCAATGTCAAATTTTAAACAAAGACAATGACTCATTCAAGGTAATTGAAACAAAGCCCGTGACCCACCGGATGAGTCATTCTCAAGGTCACATGACTCATCGCATGGGTCATCGGATGAGTCATGCTAAATTTTTAAAATTTTAATTCTCAGAGTTCCCGCCAATGGATTTTATTATTTCATAGCTCATTCGAAAGATATTTGAGTGGTGAGTATTTGAGACCATCGACGGTTTATAGCGGGTCAATAATCTTCAAAGAGTTAAAAACCTTTGAATTTTTTAAAAACCTTATAATATGTATATCAAACAAAAGGTATACTTTGAGTTTATCCGACAAGATATTTTGTCCCCTTATGGGTATTGCTCACAATGGTAATGGTTACATTCAATATTTCGCAAGGGTATTATTACTTTTATTATTACGATTATTATTATTATTATTATTATTATTATTATTATTATTATTATTATTATTATTATTATTATTATTATTATTATTATTATTATTATTATTATTATTATTATTATTATTATTATTATTATTATTATTATTATTATTATTATTATTATTATTATTATTATTATTATTATTAAAGATAAAACAACATAACTACATTAATTTTTATTTAAAAATTTACAAATAATATACAAGATGGCAACACCTTTTGCAAGTTTAATATAGTTTTTAAACTTTGTTTTTTGCTGATCGATTTTCCTGACATTTCGGGCCAGTTGATTGAGTGTACCCCATCCGCCATTGGCTTCTATCCATGGAGTAAACTTGGACTTGATTATCTAAAAAATAATATTATTAATATATAGATTATAAAGAAAAATTTACTTCTTGAGACCACTGATAGTAATGTGCTGAGTCCCATTAACTTTTTTCGATGATTTTCATATAAGTGAACTGTACAATTCAAATTATTCGGGTACACTTCATTTCTTCATCGCATAGGCAATTGAAGATTCGGTTAAAATAAAACATTTTGGTTTCAAGGCATTCCATATTCAGCATGTCCTGGTAATCAGTATGGTTGCCTTCAATAATATTTTCGGTCCGATCGATTAGGAAACTGAGGCTTTCCATAATGTTTCTGTTGACTATCTTATTTAACAAGTTTTCAAAGAAATTTATTTGCGACATTTCTACAATAATTTAAAATATAATGTTTTATTTATACTAATACCATATGATTCTGATTGGTTGATAGACTATAAATGTAAAATATATATGAGTTTTAATTTGATACAACATAAATACAATATTTCTATTGGTAATTAGTATATTAAGTGTGTGCTCACGCAATACTACAATAACGCTAGTGTCTTCAAATAAATCAATATGTGCTTGTCCAAATACCGCCAATTTGATGGATATTTTTATATTCTTGACAAACCAAAATGGGCAAAGCATCCAGGAAAAAGAATATCCGAAAGATTGGAAAATTTAGAAAACAGCTATGACCTATCATAGCAAATATATACAAAATATAAAATTTAAATTAATTGATCATATTAAGGTTTTCAATAAATCAATTGTTGAAAATAAAAAGAATATGAATATTATTGATAAGAAACATGATCATTTGTTAAGAAAGATTGAATTATTAATAGGAGAAATTTAAACAATCAAAGGATCGATAGGTTATCTGAAAAACAATTCAACGTTACCAATTTCACACAATATTGTTGTAAATATGAGTACATCAATATTTAGATTACCATTGTTAATTTTAAATTATTTTGTTGTTTAATAAATGTTTTAATATGTTTTATTGATTTGTTTAATAATAATAATAATAATAATAATAATAATAATAATAATAATAATAATAATAATAATAATAATAATAATAATAATAATAAATAATATAATAAAGTAATAATAATAATAATAATAATAATAATAATAATAGTAATAATAATAATAACAGTAATAATAAAAGTAATAATACCCTTGCGAGATGTTGGGTGTAACCATTACCATCAGGGGCGCGCCGAGCTGTTAGGCCGCTTGAGTGCAAAATAATTTCCCGCCGCTCTTCATCCTTGCTGCAAAAAAGTTTCTATAATCCAAAATAAAAATAACATTTAATTAAAGTAAAAATTAAACTAACTACGGAAGAACACACATATCACATGCAATAGTTTATGAAAATTATAGTTTATTAATCACAAAACAGATAAGTTTAGGAAAGTTATAGTTTAGTACACACAAACAATAGAAAGTTTATGAAATTAATAGTTTACTACTCATACAAAAGAGACTTTTCTTGCCTTGTTCAAAGCAAATTGTGAAATTAAGTCATGCATATCTAAATTATCTAGGATTTCATGTTCTATTGAAATTATTGATATATTACTTAAACGTTCCTGGAGCATAGTTGATCGTAAATAATTTTTAATTATCTTCAATTTTGAAAACCATCTTTCACCTGTTGCAACTGAGATTGGTAATATTAATAGAATTCTGGTCACAATAAATATATTTGGGAATGTTGCCTGAAGATCATTTTGTAAAATATATAATAATATAGATTGAGGTTTAATATCTTCTTCTTTTAAAAATACCATTATAGTTTTTATCTCTTCGAATAAATCAATTCCATTAATATCGGACTCATTTCTTTGTTCGTCAGTTAATTTCAAATGTAAATCTTTGCAGCTTTTCAAAAAGTATTTCTTCTGTTATATCTTTAATTTTATACATAAATCCAAATATATCATTATACGATTTTAACGCTTCGAATCTTGTTGTAATTGATACTAATGCTTGGTCGATAATGCAGAAATAAAAGTTAATTTTAAAATTTGTTTTTGGATCTAATATTGGTTCATCCTTGCCTTCATAATCAAAATTTGTTGTTTTTCTTCTTATTCTTAAACTTGAAACTTCTGGAAATTTAGGTTCTACGTGTAATTTTTCGGCTAATTCACTAGCTGATGTAAGCATTTTTTCAAATCCATTATCATTACGACAATTTTTAAAAAACTCTATTAAATCATCTAACGTGGTAACGCTTCTATTGATATCGGTGTTTGGGTTCTGTAATATTTGACTAACAACATTAATTTTCATCAAAATTTCATGCCAAATAACAATGGAACATAAATAACGATAACTTGATATTTTTAGTGAAAGAGAATTTGCCACATGTCTGGTTTTAAAGTCAATCAATTGATCATTTGATATTTCAAGAAGAGATTTATAAATTTGTTCAGTATGATACCTTAGTGGTTGTATGGCATCAATTCTACTTGACCACCTTGTATCGCTCAGGGGTTTTAATTTTAAATTCGGTAAATATTTTACTATTATCGCCCATCTTTTAGTTGACGCCGAAAAAACTACATATATTTCTTGTACTAAATCAAAAAATGTTACTGTTTCATGTGAAATATGTGCCACATCATTAACAACTAAATTTAAGCTATGAGCAGAACATGGTACAAAAAATGCTCGCGGGTTGATATTTAAAATTCTTTTTTGTAAGCCATTATGCTTTCCTCGCATATTGGCACCATTGTCATATCCCTGTCCACGCATATTATGAATATTTAAATTTAGATTTGAAAGTTCTTTTGAAACAAATTCGGTTAACCCCTCGCCGGTAGTATTTGTTATTTGATAGAAACCCAAAAAATGTTCACGTATTTCAATTTTTTTTGATTCCAAATTCACAATTCTTATTACAATAGTTAATTGCTCAGTATGACTAACATCTGGTGTGCAATCCAATATAATTAAAAAATATTTTGCTTTTCTAATTAAATCTAATATAGCGTTTTTAATACTTGTGCTAATAATATTGATAATTTCGTTTTGTATTTTATCCCCCAAATAATGAGGCATATATTTCAAATTGTTTCGAGACTTTTCAATCCGTTGTACATGCTCTTGCATAATAGGGTCAAATCTGGCAGCCATTTCTACTGCTTTCAAAAAGTTTCCATTGTTATTTGCATATAATTGATTTGACTTTCCTCTTATGGCAAGGCATTGCCTAAAAAGATATTGAATAATAGATATTATTCGTTGAATTACTTCATACCAATACTTTCGTTCGGCTTGTAATAGTCTTTGGTTCGCACTATCAACTGTAGTATTATTTTTTAATGATTTATTTAACAATATCCATTTTTTTATATTTTCATTATGAAACTGACTTTTTTCATGTCGAGACAAAGTTAACGATAAATGTTGCCAATCAGAAAAACCAGATGAATCGGATAGACTGCTTTTATCACTGAAATCAAATATCCTACAGCAAAAACAATACACAGAATTTTTAGTAATTGAATACACAAGCCATTCGCGTTGTGTTTCTTCTCCGTTCGGCAATTGTCTTAAATAATACTTTTTTGAAAATTTACGCCCACTTGACAATGGAAATTCGAAATTTTTTATTTGAATCGGTCCTCTTTCAACAAGGTTACGTGCGGTAATACTTGATATATTATTTGCCCACATACCTGGATCGTCCAATATTATATTTGCTTCACAATTTTCGTCAGATGAATTTCCAACAGATGAATTTTCAGACCGAATTTCTGTAAAAATTTCATATTCATTCTCATCGCTATCGCTAGAACTTTATTATCGTCAACAGATATGGTAACATTATTTTCTATTTCTATAGGTGTGCTTGACGACGCTGTTGGTGTATTTTCAAAATATTTTGAAAGCGAATTCTTCAAACTCTGCATTGATTTCAGTTTATTTAAACGCTGCTTTTTGTATTGTGCGCCAGATAAACGTTTTGTTTTTTTTCCGGTCATATCTAATGGTGCAAATAATACAAATAATAAATATCTAACGTACATCATAACACTTATGTTTAACAAAAATATAGAAAAAGTTGCATTATACTTACCAAATTCTATAATACAATCCTGCTTTCTAATCTAATATTATATATCTCTATTTTTTTTTTAAATAAAAATCTTATTGATTTTTATAAATTTAAAAACTGGAAATATTAATGTTGTTTTGAATCCAAAATTAAAACACTAAATGACTTTGACAACTTGTCAAAGTTATTTAGTGTAATAGTATTTGTCAATGACAAGCCAAGACAGATATATAAAAATTAATGGAGTGCGTTCAATGATACTACACAAACTGTGTGCGTTCAGTAACAAAATAGTCGAAACTTTTTTTTTATTTTACAAAATGAAAAAATGAATTTTACAAAATGAAATTGTTGTTTTTGCAAAAGCATTTTTTTAATTTGCCGCCTTTCAAACGGCCGCCTGCGTGCCACGCACGCGTTGCACGCCCGCTTGGAGCGCCCCTGATTACCATTGTGAGCAATACCCATAAGGGGACAAAATATCTTGTCGGATAAACTCAGAGTATACCTTTTTGTTTGATATACATATTGAGGTTCTCAAATCTTAGCTTGATGGTTCATATATAAATAAGAACACAAACACTGGTACAATAAATGTATTTGATTATCACAATTTCAAAATATAAAATTAACAATCACCTCAAAATATAATTAGTGTCTTATATATAAGCGTGTGTATGTGAATGCTTGCAGCTTCCTGAGTTCGAATATATAAAATAGGTATGCTCTAAATTATATTGCAATATCAATTTCTGAATTTGCAATTCTTCTTAGAATCTTTTATTTTTTGGGTGATTTGACAGAGAAATCAGTCGACTTATATATAAAATCCCTGTTGACACTTCATTTCGAATGTCAATACACTCTTCTGTTAAAATAAAATTTCTCTTTTAAGAATAATGTGCACATATTGCAATAAAAAACAAAATAAACAATCCTGCAGAAGAAAAACAAATAAGGCACATTGAATTCATTTAATTGTTTTTCATTTGTTAAAAATTTGAACTTCATTTTTCAAATAAAATGTTTTGCACGAAATAAACATGCACAAAATAAATATTCAACCAACTGGTTGATTTTAAATAAACAAATAAATTGATTGAGATATTATTAGTTTTTGTTTTGAGTCTGATTTTTAAATCACTACAATAAAGTTTTAAAATTCGTTCCGAATACTAAATAATAAAATAATCAATAAATCTTTTAAGAACAGCAATTTGTAAATTTTTCTATTCATAATAAATTGTTTAAATATATACCTTTAGCAATCAATCAAATAAAACCAATTTATCAAAACGAGTCACGTGATGAGTCATGGTCTTTGTTTCAATTACCTTGAATGAGTCATTGTCTTTGTTTAAAATTTGACCTAGAAAAAAAATTTTTAAATGGCGGGGGTAGGGGTTATGTCTTTGTCGTAGAGGGTCAGTGGTTTAGTGGACCGGTATCCCTCTACTGGTAGACAATCTGGTTGATCAGGGAAAAGGAGCTAAAGGAGTATTGTAAGGCTTGTAGGCCCGACCACCATCTCAGCTCTTCGATGTGCTATCCCGCTCAAAATTACAAATAGGAATCGAGTCTGAACAATGGTAATTAATCATATACTCAAGAAAACTTAACATCAATCACTGATTTTTTAAATTTTGTTTGCGCTTGCAGATTTATATTAATAAAATGTTTGATTTATAAAGTTGTTTAGTTATCTCAATTCTTACATGAAAAGTTGTAGCAGTTATAAATAATTTTATTTAAATTAATTAATAGTAAAATTTTTATGTCATTTTGAAATCAAAGAGAGTATGAGTTTTCATCAAATAATTTTCTTTTATAACAAACAAAATTGAACAATAATTTAAAATTCAACTTAAAAAAACAAACAAATACATAATAAGACTAATTCCATTGGATTTTCATCAACATGATCATTGATGTTTCGACAAAGGCCACAAATTAACTCAATTTCGTATTTTGTACTCTTTAGAATCACATTAAGCCAAAATTTCCGAGCAAGGAAATCTACGAAAATACTCAAGGACAAATGGCTAAAAATGCACGGTAAGATGATAAGGGACATTAGGAAAATAGGGCGCTACATCCATGAACCCAGAGGGGGGGGTCAGATTTTAAGCAGTTTAAGATCTCCCTTCTGGTACGCTTAGAATCAATTTAATATTAGTTCGCACTAAATCAATATTTCCTTTGAATTACCTTTACACTTCTTTAGAATAGTCTTTGATCAACTGGCGATTTTACTGACTCGTCTAATCTTATTATACCTTTCTCGTAATTGAATTCGCTTTTCGTTAAAATTGATTTATTGGCACGGCGCCTCTTGAAGTTTTCAATTTTATTTACATTCTCCTGGGGTTTCTTTACTTACTAATTTGTCAATTTGGAGATCTCGGGACTTCCAGATAACTCATATTCCTCGGGGTAATTTTTATCAATTTTTTTCCTTTATTCTCCAATTTCCCTAGTTCTGATTTATTAATTTTGTTGACAACCAATTGTCTTTAAATATTTTCTTTTATGGACCCATTCATTGATTAGATTTTATTATATCTGAATTCGTATCATCATTTACCATTCGTCCATATCAGTTCTCTCCGCATATTTATTTTAAAATATTTGATTTTTTTAATTAATTTTTGCACTTTAATTATTAATTTGGATTTGGTGTTTCATTGATTTGCACATGATTTTTGTGATTTTTATTTTTTGTTTTGCCTTTGTTCGGTTGAACATTAACAATACTGTATTTTACCAACAAGTGTGAATTTCAGGCAAGGGGATCAGTGGATCATTCCCATTTATTAAAATTTTTTAATTATTTTTGTTTGTTTAGACAGTTATAATTAACATTTTAATCAAATCTGTGTCTTGCTTGCGACCTTATTTTACTGAGTGAAATGGGCTATAAATAAATCTGTCAGATTTTGAAGGTAAATCTTCGATTTCAATAGGCAAACTGAAAATATTTTAATCCGACAAAATCTGAGTGAGAGACTTATTGAGGGAAGAGGTTGACATATTCCGGGTCAGGGCATGAAAATGACAAATTGTTTGACAGATACCAAAATGAAAGCAGCAGTCGAAAAAATTTCCAATTCGAAAAACAATATAAATACAATTATTACATAACTATTTTAATTTTTCTACAATATAAGAATATTTAATGCTTTAGCATAAATTTTGTCATTGTTCGTATTGTAAAATTGAAATTATTTTTAAATAAAATTGAATGGAAACCAGATGAAATTGAAATATGAAATATAATAGAAAGTTTAGAGGAAACAGAGCTAAAGAAAAGTGCACAATTAGATAAGAAAAGCATAAAAATGTAGAACAGGTCAGGTATCGAAGAGAACATTAGCAACAGCATGATGTGAATGATTGTGGGAAATGCACGAATTTGTAAAGCACAAATTTGTGTAATACTGTTGAGGAAACCTAAATGATAAATAGCATAATAAATACGTAACTATCTGGGTGAAGATCGTCATTGACAAACGGGACGATCTATGGGAACTCAGAGAAGAAAACGAAAGTAAAAAGAAATGAAAAATGAGAAAGATAAATCAAATAAAAAAAAACAAACAAGAAATTAAAACAAAGTCAATGTTAATTAAAAAGTACAAAGGAAGGAGGAATTTCAGATTGCAGAAAAACAAAAATATGGGAAAAGCTGTATCTTGACAGCCTGTCAAATATAGGAAAAGTCGGCACAACATGAAAAGGAAAAAACAGGGCATATCTCGATATCTGTCAGAGATAAGTCTGACGTAGCGGGGAATACAGAGGAAAACAAAATCTGTCTCTATTGCCACAAATGAAACCGACTATATAAAGCGGAACAGTTGACCAAGAAATCAGAACAAAAGTAGAACAAAATTAGAGACAAAAACCGAGACAACGAGAGAAGAAAACGAGTTAAAAGGAGAATTATATTTAGTGAACTAAAAAGGAGAATCAAATGGAGAATTTAATGGAAAATTAAAGGGAGAATTAAACAGAGTTCAGAAAAGAGTAAAACTAGAAGTGACGAGAATCTTTTTTAAAATTGAATATAAAGTGGAGATGGAGTAAATAAATTTGTGGTCAAAGCAAATAGAACAATTGATCAACGTACCCTGAGTAGTTGAGTAGTTGAGTGGTTGACGGCTAGTGATTATTGTTGTGGTTACAGAAAGGGCTATTCTTTACGTAGTGTCGAAATAAGCTGTGTGATAAATTGGTTTATAGTTAATTGGTTGTAATTGAAATTTGTACGATACAGTTTGAATATTAATAAAGCTTATCGTGCTCGAGAGTGTTAAATTGTGAATTAATAAACACGCTTTGGAGTCAGAGTAAAAGTTTGAATTTATAAACATTGTCACTAACCCAACTGTATCAAGTCAAAAGGAATCATAACAAGCCAGTTTTTATTTTGATCAATAATCATTTGTTCATAAGTCAACAAAACATGAGCTCGAGTTTGACAATCTTTTGACTATGATAAGCAAGTCACTTCCGCAGTTGCTTTTGATTTATTATGAATAACTTCAGCTTTCAAATTTCCAACCGAAGTTTTATTTTCCAAATCCCAAATCTTGATAGACGATTCAGTTGCAGCACATAGCCAATATCTGTTTAGTGAGAAGATAAGTGCATTGATAATATCACCTCTTTCTAAAGTGTATAAATTTCTTCCTTCAGATAAATCCCATAACATTCAAGTTCCGTCCCATGATCCAGACAATGCAAATTGACGATCACTTGACATAACAACATCACTTTTAAATCCATTGTGTCCTTTCAATGCTCCTTTAGCGTAACCGAAGCTGTTTTCATCACGGTTAAGCTCCAAAATAATCAAAGATTTATTCCTTGATGCAGAAATAAGAGTGTTTGGATAAATTGGGTTAGTTGCAATTTGTGTAATAGGTCCATCATGACCAGTAAGTGATCCCCTCAAGGTCAATTGTACAGTCATTCTTTAAAAAATTTAAAAATTCAAAAACGTTCGTTCCAACACAACGTTCTTTCAAACAAACAAAAACGTTTTTAACCAGAAACTCCAGAATTCTAATATTCGAACAAGAAAATAATCAATCCGACAATTCAAAATAAAAATACATACAAATTGATGCTTAAAAGACATATATTCCGCGTCTGTGTGCGCACATCAACACGAAAAACAATTTTAATAATAACACGCACACAGACCTGATAAGAACGACAATAAAAACACGAGCACAGACGCGAGGCCGAAATCGGCTGAAACACCAACAATACACAAAAAACTAATTAATGAATAAAAACTAATTAATTAAAGCCCATTGTGTAAACAAACGAGAAAATAAACAAATTAAATTATCATGGCAACATAATCAATGGTAGTTTAAAAACCAAGCCTGGGAAGCCTGAATAACCATTAATTACCATTTATTTTCATGTAACAGCTGAGAGATTTATTAGTCGAAGATTTTTGGAAGAAAAATTGGTGGAATTATTTAGCTATAAGTAGTATATAGTAAGGACTCCAGCGCACTTTCAAGGTCATGGAATATCAAGATCAAATATAGACCAATCGAATCATTTATTTTTTAAATTAACATTTTATTTAATTACTTTGTGCAGAGTTTATCAAAGAGGATGGTGAAATTAAAAAATGGCGTTTGTCGAATAAAGCAATTACAATGTCATCTTCATTTATTAATGATGGAATTGAAAAATTAAAAGAAAAGTTGGAGAAATACACTCAACAAAGTAGTGGGTGGAGAATTCATAAAATATTAGAAGTTACTATGATTTTAACTAAATTATCAGACATAATACATGTATCTGGTAAGTTTATTTACATTATTATATATATAAATCAAGATATTTACTTATGTTCAAGTTACATTAAAACGCCAAATTACCTGAAAAACTGTCAGGCTTTAGTTAATGTTCAAAACAATGATCAATTCTGTTTTTTATATAGCATACTAGCCGTGTTACGTTATGATGATATACGTCGGGATCAGGCGCGCATTATCCCATAGGCACAGTAGGCACAGTGCCTAGGGCCTACGAATATTAAATGGCCTACGAAAATATGTATTTATACTTACGAAAAATGTATATTATAAATATTTAACCAGAGCATGAAAAAAAATTGATTTAATTCATAATAATTAAAAATTTATTTTCAAAAAAATATAAAAAAATAACATTAATTTAGTAAACAATTTATTCAATTATTATCTAAAATAACTTTTCTGCATTTTTTATTTGCGAATTCGACAATAACCTCATCGAAACTAATCTCTCGCATTAAATCACTTTCAATAGATAAAAGTGTTAGTGCTGACAATCGTTCCTGCCCCATAGTTGATCGGAGACAATTTTTAATTCTTTTAAGCTTTGAAAAACTACGTTCCCCTTCCGCATTCGTACCAAATATTGATAAATAAATTCGTAACACAATATTTACATTGGGAAAACTGGTAACTAATTTATCATTTATTTGTGCAACTAACATTTCGTTCACTGATTTTTTATCTCCATACATTCGTGAAAATAATAAAAACTCGTCACAAAATGCATCTTCAACATCTGAAGAATATATTTGCACTAACTTGTTTGCTTTCGAAACTATTTCATCATTTGTCAAAGTTCTGTCCACTAAAAAATTAAACCTTTCATATAACATTCCGTATGCTTCAAGACGTTTACGCATCTCAATAATAAGTTTATCTACTATTATATAAAAAGATTCAATACGAAATTTGTTACTTGCACTCAGGCTCAAACTAGGATCGGTGTTGTCTAAAACTTCGTCAAAAAATCTATTTCTTATTCGTTTACGTTGTGTATGTTGTTTATATTCGGAAGTTGTAAGTTTTTTTGCCATGGTTTCAAATTTATCAAACTCTATACGAATACCATGAAAGTAAGCTATGAGAGTTTTAAATAATTTGACAATGGTACATAATTCTATGCCAGTCTCCTGCAGAGCTTTATTGACAATATTAATATTTTGCAATAAATCATTCCAAATAACACACATCAATGCTGTTTCAAAATTGTTCAGGTTTTTTATTAAAGATTTAGCTTCCTGCACAGCCACTGCAGGCTGACGTTCGCTTTCAGTTATTTCAAACAATGCTTTTTGAATTTCTGAATAATTCATGAATAGAGCTTTAGTAGCATCATGTCGTACAGACCATCTGGTTTCTGATAAATTTTTTACAACACAAGTATTTTCTTTCATATTGTCTTTAAATTTGGACCATCTCTGTGGTGAAGCGGAAAAAAAAGTATATATTGCTTCTAAAATTCCAAAAAACTTTACTGCTTCCAGGCAACACTCCACAGCAGTTGAACCCACCAAATTAAGACTATGTGCAGCACATGGAACCCATTCCGCCAGTTTATTTATTTCTCTAAATCTAGCTTGTACACCTGTATATATGCCGCTCATATTACTCGCGTTATCATATGATTGGGACCTGCAATTTCCAATACTTATGTTATGATGTTCCAAAGTATGTCGTATAATGTCGAATAAATATTTTCCATCGTGTTGTTCAATTGCAATAAATTTTAAAAATCGTTCAACCACATTTCCACATTTAAGGACATACCGAATTATCACGGTAATCTGGTCCATATGACTAATATCAGGAGTTGAATCAATGCTGATTCCATAATATTTCGCTTCTTTAATTTCAGATATTATCTGCGTTGTTACCTTGGATTCTAGTATACCAATAAATTCTTCACATATAATATTAGATAAATAGGAAACATTTCCTCTTACAGGATTTCCATGTCTTCGAATATGCTCCTTTAAAAAAGGATCAAATTCGGCTATAAGATCGATACAACCAAGATAATTTCCATTATTAGAACAATTATGAATTTCATTATTCCCACGGAATGGCAAACCTCTTTCAGATAGAAATTTTATTACGGCAACTATTCTCTTTAAAACTTCAATCCAGTATTTACATAATTTATCTTTCTCTTTCTGTAGTTCTACATCAATTTTACTGTTCTTCTGTAATTGAAACATAGCTGATACTGCGTCAAGATGATCTTTGATTTTTCATGTGATGTAATCCTGGACATTGCATTTTTCCAATCATCAAATCCAATTTTAAATTGATTGAGAATTACGTTCACGTTCACTCTAGGGAAAAGCTTGCAGATATAACAATGTACTGTTCCAGTTGATGGAGAATATATAAGCCATTCTCTTTCGATTGTTTCCCCATTTGTTAATTTCCTGATAAAATATTCTTTACGTGGATATCTGGTTTTGTCTCCATATTTTCTACCCTTCAAGAGAAAATTGAAATCTATATTTTTGCGAAGGCTTATTTTCAGAAAAATAATTTATGAGATCAGCAGTAATATCCCAATTAGCTGGATCATTATTATATTTTAAGTTTAAATTAACTTTTGATATTTCATTAGATATTTCTATTATATTATCCTCTAAAGATATAATTATTTCGGCAGAAGTTTGACCTACTACCTCTGTCTCACCTGTATACGTGCCCTGTTTATCAGTACTAATATCTTCTTACCACTACTACCACATGATAATTGTTCTGAAGTTTTATTTTGATTTTGGTTTTCTGGTCCAATAAATTCGTTTACATTTGTAGAACAGCTTTCATTATTTCCTCTTGTTGCTGTTATATATTTGAGTAGTGAACCTTTCATGTTTTTCAATGCTTCTTCTTTGACAATTTCTTTTTACGCTTTTCTGAGCCTGACTCATGTTTTCTCTTATATCCGTCAGACATTTCTTTAAATTTTAAACTGGCTAAACTAAATATAATTTTATAGTTAGAGGAAAATATTTAATATTATGTATACTTACTTCAAGAATTTCAGTTCTATGAACAATATACTTAATCTACACTTTTATAGATTTTATATAGAGATGCTTGTTTTTATTATTGTTAATACAACTGGAACTTTTAATATATGTACTTCAATTAGAATTCCTTTTGATACAAATCACTTGTTTTTTGATTTACTATTAAATAATTTATATTTGGAATTACATATATATTAATATTTTTATTAAATTATTATATATTTAAAAAAGAAGACTTACTTTTAAATAATTAATATTTACAGTTTACAGAAATATTATCGTTTATAAATAACATAACTATAGATAACTTTAACAAAGAA
This sequence comes from Schmidtea polychroa, assembly GCA_959609185.1. Lineage (NCBI taxonomy): Eukaryota > Metazoa > Platyhelminthes > Tricladida > Dugesiidae > Schmidtea > Schmidtea polychroa. Next base: position 468 of record CAUHTR010008204.1, on the reverse strand, counting down.
TAAACACTATTATAATTCTTAAATTTTTCTGAAAACTAATTGTAAAAAAGTACTACAAAAAAACAATTGCAACCATAAATCCACAGCTACTAAATACGCAAATTTAAATTCTTAAATTCTTAATTTAAATTTAAAAATTAGCGATATAGCTGACTTCATTAGGGATACTGTACTGACAAAAATTATGCGAGAGGGTCTCCCAAGCTAAAAGTGCCTAGGGCCTACGAAGATGTTAATTCGGGTCTGGTCGGGATAGAGAAAGAACAACAAAATATAACTTAAGTGGTAATATATATATATATATATATATATATATATATATATATATATATATATATATATATATATATATATATATATATATATATATATATATATATATATATATATATATATATATATAATATATATATATATATATATATATATATATATATATATATATATATATATATATATATATATATA
>CAUHTR010008203.1:56203-70537 GCA_959609185.1 Schmidtea polychroa | reverse complement strand
CCCTTTTAGGTATAGCGGTAATCTTTGCACCATTATCGATTGGCTCCATCCATAGGCCGTCGCATACATATAGTAATCTGCCATGAAATCGACAAATTCCAGCGGATCTCCACCGTACTGATCCACAGGTAGTTTTTGGCAACTCGCATAATCATTGCCTTCCCTGGCATTCCCCACAGAAACTGTGGACACCGGTGTTTCATCATTATTATTTGTATTATTAACTTGTCTTTGGGTACTCATTATATTCTCTACTAGTTTTTGGCTTCTCAATTTATAAAATGATCTGGTTAACACAGGTTTTACTCGTCTAAAATTTAAAGTATTACAATTACAAAATTTACCTTTCGTTTTAATTTTGACTTTTCAACAATCAATCGTTACAAATTTTCCCACTTTGCTTCAATAATAAATTCACCACTTTAATAATTCTCGAATAATGTTCACCACTTTCAAATAAACGTTTCACTTCAATATTTATTTATTTAATTATTATTATCTTTTTCCAAATTTTTTTTTCGATACTTTACTAATCTCAACAAATTTTCACCGACCTTTTTATTCCTCGGTATCACTCAAATATTATCACAATTTCAACAAATCTTCACCGACTTTTGATCACGTCGGGCTCACCAAATATGTTGGGATTTTAATGCAAGTCGGTACTACGGTCTGACTCCTTTGTGTTCTTTTCCAAATAAATAAATAAACAAATAACCCAACACAAAATCTTTATTGACACTGATGCAGTTACACTTTTACACTTGTATTAGTTTACTCACACTTGATACAATCAGGTTTTGTCTGCACTTTTCAATTGCCAACAAATCTCACGCAGGGGTAGATCTTCCAACGGGAGATATCCCTTTCTGGTACGTTCGATTTTTTTAAATGGTTTACTTTCGACTAACCTTAATATTTCCTTTTTCACTCTCGTCAACTTCTGTTTTCTTTTCTTCGACCAACTGGCATTTTGTTTTCTTGTCAGTTGCTTTTATACTCGCTTGTTAATTGACTTTATTTTTGCCAATTATTTTTGGTTTTATTTCCCCCGGGCTTCCTCTTGGAGGTCTAATTTAATTGAAGGGAATTTGCTCATTTCCTTTGACGGCGCTTTTTATCCGGCTAAATTAATTGCCTTCCCGAAATTGGATTTCTCAATTCGCTCGGGTTTTCCATTGTATCGGGTTTCCCATTAGCTCGGGTTCTCCATTAGCTCGGGTTTCCCATTAGCTCGGGTTTTCCATTAGTTAATTAATTTTTAATTAATTTTTGTTTTTTGTAATTTATTCCTTTTAGGGACCCCCCATTGATTTTATTTTATTATAGCTGAACTCGTCTCATTATTTAGCATCCGCCCATACCAGTTTCCCCCAGAAAATATTCATTTTTAAAATTTTGATTTTTAATTAATATTTTGTACTTTAAATTTTTATTTTGAATTTGGTGTTTTTATCAATTTTCACCTCATTTTTGTGCCTCTCTTGTTGAACCCCAACAGTAATATAAAATTAAAAAATACAAACTTATTAATTAATTAAGAAAAACAAATTAATTTAAATAGTAATTCGATACCCGAGCCTGAACTCATACAAATTATATTAAGAAAAACTTTTCTAACTCTCAGTGGGTCAATAAATGAGTTTGATTTGACTAACAAGAAGAAATATCCATTTCAAAGAAATTCAAAATTTTGCCAATTGGCCATTATGGTCGAAGATTAGAGAAGCTAGCTAATGGAATAAACGGAAGGTTAGATAATCCAAAAAGAGAAAAACGTGGTTTCTTAAAGAATTAATCCGGTTCGTTTCAATGCTGTTTCTCTTAAGGTCACCTAGCACTATTTTTAAGCAAAAGATAATTTGTATCAATTTAAATTTGAACGAGTGTAATTTGTAGTAATAATAAAAATTTGTTGTATCAAGTTATTATTTTATTCAAGAATAAGTGAACTTAGATTCCAACCTCCCGAATTATAAATATAATATAACATTAACAATCGAAATGTATTGATAAAAAAGAAGACTTTATTTGTAAATAAGAAATTTTTACAATAATTTACAAATCTTGAAAAATCAATTTTATGAGTTTGAGATTCAATGTATCAAGAAAAGTAGAGTTACAATGTATTAGAAAAAATAACGCTATAAATTGTAAACGAATATAAAACTTATTGAACTTTTTGTATTGATATTATTTCCATGTTTTCATGCAATTTTTCCTTAATAAAACAACAGCATAGTGTCAAACCAAATTTATGTAAAAATAGTTTATTACAGAGCGCTTCTCAGACTAATATATATCTTCTTAAAGAAATTATAAGAGATTCAAATGTTAATATAATGTACAGACATGTCGAAAGATAAACACACAAAAACTATAGAAGTAGTATTTCTTTCCCATGCTAGGTAGAATCTGTCTTTGTAATATTTATTCCTAATTTGGTATAGATTATAAGGAATACTTGGTTGTCATTCAACTTAATACAATCAGCTATGTTTTATATCTGGGAATTTCTATCCAAGGCATAAAAATAGATAATGAAAATATATGGTATTATCACCAAAAATTGTCAACTCTCCAGAATCTTCTTTGGGTTTGCTTAGAGTTAATATATGGTTAATACCGCAATATCATATATATCTTGCTGTCTAGTGTGATCACGTTTGAAATTTTCTATGTCTTTGCAAAACAATGAATGAATTTCGCGTTTTTATTTTAAAACCCTTTATCAACAAATAATTAAATTGCCTTTTTCAGTAATGATCATTTTGTAATACATCAATCTTGTAATGCTAGAAATGACTATTATTTGAATTCATTTCTCGTTCATTCACGTGTGGCATTTCTCTTAATTCTCTTAATTTTACGCAAGCAAGGTAATTTTTATTTTACATTATAGAAAAAAATAATTTTAATTAAAATTACAGAATAACAAACTTTTGCTTAAATTCTATTTTTCATTGCTGATTTTAACTTTTAAATTAGTAAAATAAATAAAAATTTGCATTAAATAACATTTTCTTATTTAAAAAACATAATAAACAATTTTATTTTCACTTTAATTTGTAAACACAATAAACACTATATTTTATATCATAAATGTATTTTGTTTTATCCCGTCAATTTACAATCATTAATTGGCAAACTTAGTTTGAAAATTTCCAATTTTATTATTGTTGAAAACAAAATCAATTCAATTCAATTGATATTTGGATGATAGAGGACATATGGTGTAGACAAATAAATGCAGAACAAATTATCTGTAATGGAACCGAATTTATTAAATATGAACCTCCACTTGATATATTCGATTACTATTTTTGGATTTATTTGGGAATATACGTACTATTGATACTTGGGGCCGGTAAAATAAATAAATTATTGATAAAAATTTAAATAAATATTTAAATTTCAGGTCTTATGTCTGGCCTTACGCTGGGCTTACTAAGTCTTGATGCTTTAACATTGGAAATATTGATGAGAGCTGGCGCTGAACCAGAAGCAAAATATGCTAAAAAGCTTTATCCAATCATTAAAAGGCATCATATACTACTAGTGACATTGTTGCTTGCTAACGCAGCTTGTGTTGAATCCATGCCACTTTTTCTCGATCGAATTTCCAATCCAATCACAGCTGTTAGTGTTTCTGTTACAGCTGTATTGATTTTTGGAGAGTTAGTTTCATTGTTTGAAAAACATTTATATGCTTATTATTGGTTATTGAACTTTTTGTATTGATGACGTCCATTGATTTTATATAATTATAATTGTAAAACATATAATTGATTATATTCACAAAATAACAAAATTAGTATAAGTATGAAAGGAAAGGATTTTCAATTTTAATATAGCAACAAGAAAATTTTATTTTTCATTAAACAAAAGAAAATTTTCAGATTGACTTAACACGGTTCTGCTACAAATGGATTCTCTTTGAAGCAAAATATGTAAACTTATATAAACATACACGTATTTTACTATTTTCTTTGTTAATTAATTTGGCTGACTTAATCTTCAGTTAAACCAGATCTTCAACACCTTCGGTTATTGGACACTCTAGAAAGCTCCTAAAATACTTAGAAGGAACTGATATTTTTAAAAAATGAGTCTAATTGTATATGATACTGATGTGTAATATGACTATATCATATTCAATAAATATAATGATAGCATATTCAACTATTTTCCTTGAGATCTTTGGCCCTCGACGCTTCTTAAGTTGTGCAGAACTGCTTTAAACAATATTTAATATTTTAAAATTTTTACTTTCATTTTTGCGTGATTTATCAAAAGGCGGACATATATTGTTTGTCTATATCTTTGAAAAGGTTTATATCAAACACCAGGATGTTAGTATATATAGTGTTGAACCAGGACTGCGTTTTTAAAGACTCCAATTTGTAAGTTGCTTTAGATATTAGATTAATCACACTTGTAACATTGGGTTTAGCTGAATATAGTTTTTTGTAATAATAATTAATGAAAAATTATTTTTGATAATAATCAGCCAAGAAAGATTTCCATAACAGGTTGATTACCTATACGTCATGTATATTTGTTATTTAGCTGACCAAAACCTTGCGTATATCACAACAAGCGATAGCGAAAAAATTGCCAAAATGATACAAACCTAGTTTTTCCACATATTAATTTTTGGTGGAAAGTTATATATAAATTGTTTTAACACATTAAAATATGTACCACGATTTTAGTATTTTGTGGTGTTTTGGATAATTTTTTTAGTAGAAATAGGAGTAGTTAGTAGCACCCAGCAGCAGTACCCCCACCCCACCCCTATAAATTTTTTTTAATTAGTGCCGTGGGCTACACTATAAACATTTTCGCACAATAGTCAAGGGATCTCTTTGACTGTATAGATTTTTGTATACAAAATCCGCCTCTCGCTAAAAAGTCACTGCTCCAGAAGGCTACAGAATATTTTTTCACACTATAGTCAGGGGTCTCTTTGGAATCAAGGATTTTTCTACACAAAATTCCGGTCTCGTTTAAAATCCAACTGCTCGAGAGGGCTACTTGGTATTTTTTCACACTATAGTTAAGGGGTCTCTATGATCTCCGGATTTTTCTATACAAAGTCCGGCTGTCACTAAAAAAGCCAAGATATTTTTAAAGTCTATTTAATTGTTTTGTATACAAAATCCAGGTCTCTCTAAAAAACCCAGAGTATTTTTAGGTCTCTAGATTTTTGTACATAGAATCTGATCCTCTTTAAAAATGCGAAGGTATTTTTAAGGTCTCAGGATTTTTTGTACATAGAATTTATGGTCAAATATTTTGATTAATCGATGGCCACGTGAAATTTCGGTAATAACTTTAAATTAAAGTAAATTAGTGTAATATTTAAAAATAAAGTAATAGATTTTGAAGAATCGATGACTATTGAGACATTGCGGTAATAATTTAAAATTAAGTAAATTAAAGTAAATTAGGGTAATATTTATAAAATAAGTAATAGATTTAAAATTTGGTAAGATATTTAGAAGAATCGATGGCCATTGAGACATTAAGGTGATAATTTAAAATTTAGTAAATTAAAGTAAATTAAAACATAATTTAAAAAATAATTAATAATTGTAAATAAGACTTAAAATTTTGGTAAGATATTTAGAATGACATTGAGACAATTAGGTAATAATTAAAAATTAAATAAATTATTGTAAATAATGCAATATTTTAAGGCAAAGTAATAGGTTTAAAATTTTTAGTAAAATATTTAGAAAAAGAAAGGATATTGAGACATTTAGGTAATAATTTAAAATTTAGTAAAATAAAGTAAATTAATGTATTATTTTAAAAATAAGTAATAGATTTTAAATAAGTAAAGTAATATTTTTAAATTAAAATAGATTAGTATAATAATTTAAAATTTATGGTCAGATATTTTGAAAAACGATGGCCTCTGAGAATTTTAAAAAAAGTAAAGAAATTTTAAATGCAAATTTTTAATTAATTAATTGTCAAAGAATATTTTTAAAGCAAAGTTTTATGATATAAATTTTTGTGAATATTAATAACTAGCTATTGTTCCCGGCTTCGCCTGAGTTTACATTTATTATAATAATTCATTTAAATTAATTTTTTGTTTAATGATGTTATTACGTTCCAGTATAAATTTTATAACAGTTTCAATTCCATATTTAATTCACAATAAGAAAAGCTTTCAAAATAAATTTCAATTTGTAAAATCAAAACGCACTCCAATTTAAATCGAAAAATAACTGGCAATATTTTTCCAATTGCAAACTAGTTCACTAATCCAATGAAATTCAAATTATCCATGTTTGAATTCTGCTTTGAAAACTTTTGACTAAATTATATTACTTTCAACTGCAAGTAGCAAGCATATAATAAATTATTATTTATATGGTAAATTGCTGACCGGACAGACAAACAAACCGAGTTAAGGGTACCCTAGGGGTGGTCACCTGGAATTGAAACATAGTCTATAACCTGAGTCAAATGATAGCCACATGCAACATTTCAGCACCCTAGGTCCAACGGTGGAAAATTCTATGGGTGACAAACAAACAAACTTTCGTCTTTATATATTAAATAATAATAATAATAATAATAATAATAATAATAATAATAATAATAATAATAATAATAATAATAATAATAATAATAATAATAATAAAGTGATCATTTCTTGGTAGCAGCATTTATTATTTAAAACAATAAAGTGATAATTTAAGCCTTTTGCTGTAAATAATGTATTTAATGAAAACATTTTCGACTATTAGATTGACAAGGACTATCTCATAGTCGAAAATTTTTTCATTAAATACATTATTTGCAGCAAAAGGCTTAAATTATCACTTTATTGTTTTAAATAATAATGTTGAGGTCCGTAAATTAAAATTAAAATTTAAATGAAATTTAGAATAATAATTCAAATAGAAAGTAAACGAAGAAAAAAAGACAAATAAAAGCGGGATCGCGCACAGAATCAATAGTAAAGGAAAGTGTGATGGAAACACTATTGGAAAATGCCAAAAGCAATTACGAAAGGCAAGAATCCGGAAATCCGAGAAAAATCAATAAATGGAAAAACATCGAAATCGAATGGGAAAAACGGGACAGGTATAGATTAGCTAATGGTCAACAAGATGATGATTAGGGATTTATCAGAAAATGGTTAGGAAGGGTCGAAAAACATTTAAATGTAGGAAAACAGAAAACGTTAATTAATTAATTAATTGGCTAATAGAAAACCCGAGCTAATGGGAAACCCAAGTCAATGGAGAACCCGAGAGATGAAGGAAATCCGATCTGGGTAAACAAGAAGAAAAGTAAACAGAAGGAAGATTTGGACCCATTAGCTTGACACAATGATTAATTGGAATAGAGCAAGGAGAAGATAGTGCGTGTTGAAAGGCCGGAAGGGCCATTAATTATCTTGGTTCGTTAGACCATTATGGGTGACAGCCGAAGCAGATACATGGAAGCAAATGTCAAGTGAAAGATTGGCTCGGCAATAATCATTTGTCATCCCAATTTCGAGGAGTATATAAGGAAAGGGAAAATCAGAGCAAATCGGCATTTTGCCTCAGGTAGGGTAAGAAGAAACTGAGCTTAGGAAAAGGCGAGAACGAATCTAGGAGATTAGGGAAAAAGAAGAGATAGAATAAGAATAGAAAGCGTGAAAAGAATAATAATGGAAAACCCGAGCTAATGGGAAACCCGAGCCAATGAAGAACCCGAGAGATAAAGGAAACCCGAGCTGGGTAAACAAGAAGAAAAGCAAATAAAAGGAAGATTTGGGCCCATTAGCTTGACACAATGATTAATGGGAAAAGAGTAAGAAGATAGCGCGCGTAGGAAGACCGGTAGGGCCATTAATTATCTGGATTCGTTGGACCATTATGGGTGACAGCCGAAGCAAATACGTAGGAGCAAATGTCAAACGAAAGATTGGCTCGGCAATAACCATTTGTCATCCTGATTTCGAGGAGTATATAAGCAAAGGGAAAATCAGAGAAAATCGGCATTTTGCCTCAGCTAGGGTTCGAAGAATCAGACTGTAGGAAAAGTTGGTGAACGAATTAGGGAAAGTAGGGAAAAGAAGAAATAGAATTAAGAATACGGAAAGGTGAAAAGGGATCAAACCAAACAGAAACCGAGGAAAACGAGAGTCAAGAGAATCTAAAGGATCAAAAGGTGAATATTGTTTGTTTGCAAAGCATCAACGCCAAGCGGAGAATCGTATAAAACTTTGATTGGTAATTGTAGCATGATAATAAATTGTGAACCTGTTGTTTCAATATACGTTGGGTCGTTCATTGTTTTGATTTAAAGAACACAGGAGTCAGAGAGAACCGACTTGAAATAATCCAAAACCCAACAACAATAATAATAATAATAATAATAATAATAATAATAATAATAATAATAATAATAATAATAATAATAATAATAATAATAATAATAATAATAATAATAATAATAATAATATTAATTCAAGAAACTGATACCAAGTACTTACAACCAGGTACTTACAAACACATAAAAAAATAACAATTAAAGATGTTTAGCATACCTAAATAACAAATTTATGAATAAATAAACAAAATTACTTGGGGAAAATCGTCATGACCAACGGGATGATCTATGGGAACTCGGTAAAGAAAACGGAAGTAAAAATTTTATCAAGAGATTTGTAAAATCAAGAGTATAGACATGTGCTATTTTTCACCATAGTGTTGTAATAAGAACTGTATAATCAGTATTTAGCTTGTTGAGCCAATTGTATCATTATGAAAATATTTGTGATATTCAATAAAGTTTCTTGTTAATTGTTATCCGTGGGTCAACTAAAGGTACGCTTGGAGTCCGAGAAATAATTCATTAAATTTAAATTTCACCAACGACCCAATAATCCAACAAAGACAAAATAATAAGTTTATTCTTCATCACATATTTGCTTATAATAAGCTCATTTTAATTCAGCAAGTAGAATGTGTACTATTTCTTCTTATATTCTTGACAGCATCTAAAAGGACAAGTTAACTACATCAAATTAACCAACTAAAAATCTTATTTCTTCAGTGTATTTTATCAAAAGTTTTTAAATAAATTTTTTTTATTTGTTTTAGAATTTTAAAATATTTTTAACTAAATTATAATCAGTAGTTAGGAAATCTTTGTCTGATTAAGTAAAATGTGTAGTCTAAATTTAACAAAAATAATGACTTTCGTAAAAGAACTTAACAAAAATGGTAAATGAAAATAATTGTGAACTCAATCACTTTAAAATAATACAACACCACGTTGAAATGAAGGGAAAAATTAAGTAAAATAATTTAAATATTTTAAAATTACAATGAAAGATATAAAACCCAAATATGTAAATCTAATTTTTATTCACGAAAGATCTGCTTAACTTCCTTCTTTGAATTGATTACTAACAACTAGTTAACACCCAATTAATATAACACTAAATTATTAATAACCAACCAAATGATGTTAAAATGATGTTAATCAAAGACAAATTATTTAAAAATTTTCTATTACAAGAAATATTGAATTTAAATTCATTTATATTTTCAAGTATAAGCGCAAATCTAAATTAAAATCTACCATGTCTTTGAACAAACTTTTTAATCTGGTTAATTAATTTTTCAACACTTAAATAAATTGATTTGTTAGATTTAGAATACATTTGTTAGTAGTTTGAATAAATTAATTAAATAAAGTTATTTTTGAAATAAAATTGTTGTATAAAATTATCCTTGCACAATAGCCACTTAAATAAATATTCAATCACAATACTATATTGAATTTGCAAATCTTGAATCTGATACTTGAGATCACCTTCCTGTATTGATTTCTTGCAACCCAACAAGGTACCCACAAATTTATCTTAAATACTGTTCATTCAAGTTATTAATTAATTTAAATATGAATCATCATAGATCTTAATTCAAGTTAATAAGAATTTTCTAATAAAATCTAGTAAATAATTTATTTAGATTGAATAAATTTTAAAAATTACTTATAAGTATACTTATCACATGTATACTCTCTAGCATTGGCTTTTTAATGAGACCAAGATTTAGTGTATAGAAAATTCCTTTTGTCCAAAGAGAGCACATTATTATGGTGTGAATTAAAAAAAATATAGTGTAGGGCCAAGCAAGATTTATAAAAAATATTCCAATCTATTGGAGGTAGGGGAACACCGGATGGCAGTGCTGCTAAGGGCTACTAACGACCTAATAGGTTTAATAATTTAATTACTTTTCGTGACATTTACAATTTCCCTCAAACGACCAACGTAAGTACTATGGACATATTTCAGATCATTTTATTTTTGACGTTTTTATTATGAATATGAGTGTTCTAGACCACTATGAGTTATTGAACCTCGCAATTAGCATGTATGGTAAGTTGACACTTATTCTAGAATGATTTATGTGAAAGTGCAATGCTTGGAAACCAATGATATAAATAATTATTTTGAAGGAAGTCTGGTAAAATTTTTTAAATGTTAATACATTTATTAAATGCATAATTAATTAATATTATACTTTCAATGCACTTAAATATATCACAAATTAAATTCACACTTTGATTAGCTTTGGTTTAGATATAATTGATTCATCCCCACCAAAGCTTTATAAATATTTATAATAAAAGTAAATATATATCTAGATATTTGCGCTAAAATTTACTAATGTGAATAATTTTCTTTATCTCTTCCATTAAAACAAATTTGAGTTTATCAGTAAAATATAATTTCAATTTTCACGTTTTGTCAATGATAAAAGTTTTGTTGTTATATGACAATAGATCAATAATATTTTTAAGAATAATTATAAATTTTCAACAGATTTCACCAGTTAAAAGTCCTTTAAAAGTGAATTTAAAATTTTAATTAAAAATTATAAATATTTCAAATTGATGATTAGCACAAGGAATTTATTTTTTGAATTTTTATAATAGAATTATTGGTTGTCTTTGAAGCAATTTTGAAAAAAAAATAAATGTGAATTCTTACAATTAAAACATCAAGGACACTTCAGATTGACCAGGATTAGGTTTAAATCCGAAACTTTCAGAAATTACATTTTTTTTGAAAAATATCGAAGTGAGTAATTATTAGAGGATTTTCCAAAATATGAAATAGTCAGAACAATTTTTTGTGAATAAAATTGATTTATTTTATCAAAAAATCTTTATTGATTGTTTGGTTTAATACTGAATATAATCTAAAATTCAAATAAATACCCATTAATTTTATTTTTTTCAATATATTCTTTCAAATGGGAATATATATATATATATATATAAATTACGGATAGTAGAGGTTAAAATATTCTGTCTCTACTGGCTGCAATACAGGAAAATTAAAGAAAAGAGAACTCAAAGAACACGCCGGGGATATCGATGGGCTAGGTAAAAGTTTAAAAAGAAACCCTACATTGATGAACACGTAGCATTGCTTGACCTATAATGCTTATTTAAAGCTGCACATAAGCGCAAACCTCTGAAAATCGAGTTCTTGAAGTTATATAGGCTTTCAAAACAAGCTAAATTTTCACTTTAATGGTGCTTCAAAAATTATGTCCTGAAGCAGGCGTGCTCAACTTAAATAAGACTAGGAGCTACTTTTTAACTTCTTAACGGTTGACCTTACGTGACATTTTATTTTAATAAATAAAATATAAAAAAATCAGCATTTTATTTTTAAAATAAATTATAAAAAATTAATTTTTAATTTGATATTGAATATTTTCAGGAATTTTCATGTAGTTCAGTTTATAATTGCTGATAGCTAAGCGTGAGCAGTCGTCCAAATGTTTAACAGTCAACCGTGTGCGATATTTTGATTTTATATAATTCATGTGAGAGAATGATGATTCACATTTGGGGTCATTACATAATTACGTCACGCTTGATTTCCTTGAAAACGTGATGAAAATGTGACGTAGTGACGAATGTGAAGTCATACTAGTTGTATTCTATGGCCATTTTGGCGTGACGTAATTATGCAATGACCACTAAATATTCAGAGCCAAAGCAAGAATGTATTCTACGATAGGCATTATTTCCGTTTAAAATCCAAGTTTTTGCAAAACCATCAGGAAATCTTTTATATGCGGCAACAACTTGTGAAATCTTTCTAATATTGTTCCTTTGCCCAACCATCTTACTGCATTATGCATATGCAAATCTCCATACTGTACATTGATGCTAGAAGTAATTGAAAAAGTCTTCTTTGCAGTGCTTTCACTTGAATGGAATTAAATATTTTTACAGTTGTTTTCATAAATATTTTTATAGTTGTTTTCAGAACATCATTGAAGTTCAAAATTTTTCTGCATAGTGATTGTTGATTGATTATGCAGTGGTAAGAAATAAGATTAGGAATTTCATAGTCCTTTTTAACAAAAGTTTAACATCCATTTTCGCAGCCTAGCATTGAAGGTGCTCCATCTGTAGTAATTGATACAAGTTTCATTAGTGGAATATTTTCGGATATTATGAAGCCTTTCAAAACATTGTAGATCTCCTTTCCACTAGTTCTTTTTTTTTACTGGAAGAATTTTGAGAAATTCTTCTTTTACTGCCGAATCTGGAAATACATATCGTACAAATATGCTTAGCTGGGACACATTAGAACTGTCAGTAGATTCATCAAATTGAAGTGAAAACCAATCACAATTTTCTAAATCGAGTTTAACTTGAGATCGTAGATCAATTGCTGCTGTTTCAACTCGTTTGGTTGCAGAGGGTCTCGAGAGTTGCATTTCTTTGATGGCGTCAACAATCTCCTTTTTTTAACTTTTTAAATAAACTATCAGCAACCATTAAAAATTCTTCCTTAAATATTTCACCATCTGTAAACGGTTTTTTATTCTGTTTAAATTGCCTACTCACATTTAGTGATGCAATAGTCGCTGATTTAGATTTACTGCAAATTTTTTTAAACATAGATTCCTGCATATTTAAAGACGTTTTCAATCTTTGTAGTTCATATTTTCTTTCCAAAGATTTTGGAGGATAATTACGATCAAACTTTGTATACAAAGCTAATATAAGTTTGTAAAATTAATCACCTTGCATAACTTTAAATAAATAACTCGAGCGCAACTTAACAAAAATCACTATATATTTATTAACAAAGCAATTTCTAAAATAACAAATAGTTGTAAGTCACAGGGTTAAAATTACTTATGAATTTAAACACAAAAAACCCATTTTACTAACCAGACTACTATAAAATATTTTTAAAAATATTAACGTTTTTAGATTACGTTTACGTTTTCTGCATTCCATGAAAAGTCTAATCTAGTTAAATTTTCAACTTTAAAACAATATACTAGTATTTATTTTAATTTTTGTATAAACTATTTTTTTTAATTTAAATTGAATGTTTTTTAGTAAATTTTATAAAAATTTAATGGGAGGAATAATTTTTTATTAATAAAAGAATCGACTCAAATTCCTCTTGCGATCGACCAGTCGATCTCGATCAACTAGTGCTAGAATTTGAGAATTGAACAACTTCCTGAAGGAAGTTTTTCTGTAAGTTAAAATGGAATTATAAAATTCGAAGAGTTGCTGATGATGAGTTCCTTAAAAATAATTCTTACCAATATAAGCATGGTTTTAATTAAACATAACTTAAAGATTATCAAAACAGTTACCAACTATTTTTTTAAAATTGGTTAAAAAATCGCTTTAGATATTAGTTGAGATCAATTGTGATATTGTTATATCAGGGACTTGTATATAAATATTTTCATTTATTTAACCCGATTTTTTGGCAGAGTTTTTCTCTTGAAAAAAGCTGTCCCCGAAAATTTGTGTTACACAATTTTTGATCTATAATCTGAATATCCATGAAGAAAAAGAAAATTGAAAACATAAAGAACTTTTGAGACAGTTTCATTTATAATTTTTCAACCGAATACCACGTTTAGCGGATTAATACTTAGTTCGAAAAAACAGCTTCAATTACAATATTTTTTATTTACGAATTCATTAATCTTCGTCTATATTTCTACTATAGATCAATTTTTTCTATTTAACACAAATTTCCAGCACTGCCTGTTTTTTTAAACATCTTTTATTTTCTAATTAATAATATTCACTTATTTAAAGATAATTAATATTTGATTATTTTTATATTAATTCTAGAGTTATTCCTCAAGCTTTATGTAAAAGATATGGCTTGGCTATTGGATTTTATATGCGACCGTAAGTTTGATTAAAATTTTATTTATTTAAAATTTAAAAATAACATTTATTGTATTGTTTGGTTGTTAGAATCGTTTATTTCTTGATGGGGGTCACTCTTATTGT
>CAUHTR010008203.1:37500-56103 GCA_959609185.1 Schmidtea polychroa | reverse complement strand
TTGGGTATCCGATTTCTAAATTGCTGGATTGTATATTTGGCCATAATAACAGTAATTACTATCGACGACCTCAACTGAAAGCCTTGATTGATCTCCATGGGCCAACGGGGCTGATTGTTAAATCATACGAGAGAAGATCTTACCGTAGTTCGAAGCAATACGAAAATGATGACGAGGAATCAAGTCGGGAATTAAATTTCTTTTAAAATTTCAAAATCTTTTCATTAAATATAATAAAAAATGTAATTATTTGTATACATATAGTTTACGAGGAGGTTATCAATAACAGCAATGACCATCATCTTTCAATTGAAGAAGTCAATATCATAAAGGTTTGGATTATAGTATTTTTGTAGTTTATTCATGCATTTGCATAGATGAGCATAGAATACTACCGTAGACGCTCGAAAATAAAGCCTACTTTTTATACATATCTTCCTTCTATATAATTAGAGTACATTCTATAAACGAGTACAAAAATACTTTATTTTCATGCTGAACAAAAGTATTTGTAATTTTGTATTATAAATTGCTATTAAACTATATTTTTATCAAATATTACCGGTGACTCATTTGCACATCTCAATTTAACATCACATTTTTCTAAATTAAACTTTTCTATCTTTTCTAATACACTTTCATCAATCACACTGATCTTTGCTCCTGTATCTAATAAACAGCATACTTCGTTCTCATTGATCAATAATGTGACACTTGGTCTACCATTTAATTTATTATATTTAATTAAATTATTATTATAATTTATATCATTAATGTTACAAACATGCTCTACAACAGGCATGAGCAACTTGTTTTTGTTAGGGGCCAGTTCAGTCTTTGAAAATGTTTCGGGGGCCGGATGTATTTAGCACGATACAAAATATCTTTTTAATAGCAAAGATCATTTAAATTTACATGATTAGGCATATATTATATATTATATACTATATACTATTTGTTATTTGAAGGCAAAATATACAAACTATGAAAATACCCAAATTTAACTTTAATAATCCCATATTTATAGTTTATTTACTCGCACAAACTCTGGATTGTTCGAATCTATATTTTTTTATGCTTCTCAAGTTTACATATACTACTCAAATATACCCAACATATCAATATCAATCTTGTTCTGGTTTTGGTCTGTGTGACATTTGACACTTCTTATCACGACATAAATCTGAAATATTTGCCTTGATAGTTGCTACTCGTATGTTGCTACTCGTAATTCGTTTGACAAGTTATCATCAGTTAGCCGACATCTGTTTTTGCACTTTGTTTGTTTCATCTTAGAAAAGAATTGTTCACAAATGTAAGTGCTGGGGAAAAGTGAGACCATTTTCAGCGCATGATATCGGATTGATGGAAACGCTTTCTGAGAAATGTAGAGTTTGTAGAATTGAATCAAAGAGACGTCACGAAACTTTCTTTCCAGATCGCCATTACACTGCAATTCAATGAGCTCCATTTGCATTGATTCTGGTGCTGTCTCAACATTAACACTGAATGGTTCAGAAAATAGTTTGAAATCACTTTCATGTTCGGCAAAATCAGCAAATCTTGAAGAAAACTGTGTTTTCAATGCAATTATGTGTTCATTAAATTTCATCGTGTTAGCTAAATTTGCATCATTTTTGCAATCAGTTAAATTTGGAAAATGCACCGTAATGTCCTTTGATAATTGATTCTCCCATAGTTTCAGCTTTGTCTGAAATCCTTTGATATGATCGTAAAGATTATTTATCAGTTGATCCCGGCCTTGTAACTTCGTGTTAAGATCATTCAGATGCGTTGTGATGTCAACCAAAAAGGCCAAGTCAAGTAGCCAATTTGCATCGGATAACTCCGGAATTGGTTTTGACTTCATCTCCATAAAAAGTTTAATTTCTTCACGAAGGCAATAAAAGCGATGCAATACTTTTCCTCTGCTCAGCCAACGAACTTCGCTAAAGTAAATTACATCCGAGTATTCTGTCTCAATGCTAGTGAGAAACTCTTTGAATTGTCGATGATTCAATCCACGTGATCTTATGAAATTCACGGTTTTCACAACAACTGTCATCACATGGTCCATCTTCAGTTCTTTTACACATAAATTCTCTTGGTGGATTATGCAATGTGATGCAATTAATTGCTCACTTCCTTTCATTTTAACAAGCTCCGCCTTCAATAAACCAACTACTCCATTTTTTATTCCAACCATTGCCGGAGCTCCGTCTGTCGTTATTCCTGTTAGTTTTGGAAGAAAAAGCCCGTTTTCTGCCAATGCAGTTTTGATTTCATCAAAAAAATCTTCTCCAGTTGTAGTCCCTTTCATGCTCGCTAATTTCAACAGTTCTTCCGTAACGTGGAAGTCTTGATCAACCCCACGCACAAAAATTGCTAAATGCGCGGTGTCTGTCATATCCGTGCTTTCATCAAGGCATATTGAATATGCTTGAAATAGTTCAGCTTTTTCTTTCAAGATTGTTTCAATGTTTTTTGCAATATCATCAATTCGTCTTACGATTGTAAATCGAGAAAGGCTGATATTCGAGAAAAGTTGTTTTTTTCGGGACAGATACAATCCACAGCAGCATCAATGCATTCTTTGACAAACTCCCCATCAGAAAACGGTTTCAGTTTCTTGGCAATTATCTCACTTATCATGAAACTCGCCTTCACAACACACTCAACCTCTTTATTAACTTTGATAAAGAATGTCTGTTGCCCTAGAAGTGCTTTTCAGAGAGATTCGATCCCCTTAATAGAATCGATTTCCTTAATAGAATATAACTAAATACTTCACAGTGAGGTGTAAATGTGGAGAGGCGTATTTGTACTGATGGTGTAGCTCTAACGTCAACTGCATACATTCCTGAAAGCTTATCAAGGGCCTGGTTATATGGTGTGGAGCAATGAACACAGGGGGCCGGTCAAAAGAGGCTCGCGGGCCGTATGTTGCTCATGCCTGCTCTACAACATTTCCAAAATCATCTAACCTCAATCCATTATTGCACCAATCACTATAAATATCTGCATCGGAGACGCATTTACAATTACCATCATTACTTATATATTCATATTTCTCATTATTTAATACTTGCAAACAATTATCATACAATTCCCCATTCAACATATAACCCATACTTACTGCAGTGCTCCGATCACCTACTCGTGGTGAAGCATGTTCATTTGGGAATTGATTTTCATGTTCTTCTTCCATTGCCGCAAACTGGTTTCTGATATTGTCGGTTTCTGAAATTTCTGCCATTTCCTCGTAATTTTCCTCGTATGTTTCCTTGTTTATTTTCTGTCACAACTCTGAAATTGTTTCTTAATTGAAGCACTGGTGTTTGAAATGTCCTGCTCTGTGACAATGATAACATTTAACATTAGGAAATTCTGCTCTTTATAACATGCCCAACATCTGAAATTTTGCCTATTGTTTCTTTGGAATTCTTCATTATTAAAATCAGATTGTTTATTAGGATATTCTCGATTCAGTTTTGGCTCGTTGAACGTATGTCTTCTAGGCATATCATTATATCTGTGTAATATTGGTCTTACTGGAATATTTATTTTACTATATTCGCGTATCTCGTTTCAGTTCCCACAACTGCCATCGAGTCACTGTTTCAATTTAATTGTTTAATTACTTTTTCGTGTTTTTTAATTCTCTTTTTCATTTCGTTCACTGATTTATAATCATTTAATATCAAATTCTATTTCAAATCTTGGTCTCCCATTGTATTGAATATAAGAAAATTTTTGAAGTTCTTCATTTAACTCGTGTTTCAGAATTCGTTTCGATAATTTCTCAATGTTTTCGCAGAAATCAGCAGAAATGTAGCTTTTCACTTAAGTCTTACATCAGATTCATTGGTTTTTTGAAGGCTTCTCTCAGTCTATCCATATAATTTTGTTTCTTGTCGGTTGAATTTTTTCTTAATTGCATCTTTTGATAAAAAATCTTTGACAAATCTACCTTTGAAGTTCTCAGCTATCGACATTTATTAGTAAAATCTTTCGGTTTCCTTGATGAAATCTTCAACATCGGTTCTCACCTCGAAATTTTCCGGTGCTTTGATAAAATTGGCCATCGTGTTCGCCATATCAGATGCTTGATTTCTTGAATTAATTACATCCATATTTCAAAAACGAAACAAAACTATATTTTTAAAACAACACAAAATTTCTCCTATTTAAACAATCTCTTTTTTTAGCTTTGAGAATATTTTGCAAGCATGAGTTTATAATTGAATAGGGAATATTCATACACAAGCATTCAATAAATATTTTATATTTTAATTTTCAATCATTCTTAAATATATTTAATTTATTATTTTAATTTATAGTTTTATTATCTACTTTTATTATATTATTTAAATCTATTTAAATCTGGAAATTAAATACTAATTCTTTTTAATTACTTTCACATATACAGTAAACCCTCCAACTGCGCGGTTTCGCAATTGCGCGGCCAAACCTTTAATACTAAAATTTCGATCTGCGCGCTAAAAATTTCGTAGCTGCGCGGCTTTTTTTGTTTTTGTCTATTTTAACAAGAAAAATCATGTCAATTTAATTTTTTATGGTGAATCCCGTAAAACTACGAATACATATGGTAGTGAAAATAGTGATTCATTGTATTTCGATGCACCGTATTTTTTATATAAAAATAATAAAGGCAGTTTCATTTTTCTAGTGATGTGTTTAGGATTAGGATGTAAAATTACATAGTTTTAATTAATAGATATTTATACAAGTGTTTATTTAATTAAAAATATATTAGTATTAAATTCAAAAAAATCTTATTCGTGTGCATTAGATATAACCGTAATAAAAAATTATTACATCAATTAAAGAGTGTTATAAAGTAAGTATAAATAAAATTTTTGATTTTTTATATAAATGTAAATATGTATATAAGTCGTTGAATAAAGACTTTTTATTATATTTTTTAATATTTTTGTAATATCTGGAACCTAACACCATAATTACATATAAAATCGGGTTCACAGTGCGCGGTTTCGGTTTGCGCGTTGTTTTTGTGGAACGTATCTACCGCGCAGTTGGAGGGTTTACTGTACTACAAATTATAACCAATTTAATAATTTCGTTAAAAATTAATTTGTACTTTTTTTGACCCGCGTATTAGTCGAAGTACTATTTTGACTTTAACATTTGACGTAAATTTCTCGACTTATACGCGAACATCATTCTTTACCGATTCCTCCTAAAAAGAGGTCCTAAGACATTTTGTTTTTTGTATATGCTATAATCTAACACTGGAAACCACACTTCCAATTTACAAGTATTTATTAAACCTTCATTTTCGATTCAATCATAAAATCGATGGTAAAAATAAATGCATTTTTTGATTGAGTAAGAGTGTTGAATTTTAATAAATTATTCTCTTCAATTCTTTCCTGATATTGAGTACTCGATGTTTTCATTCAAAACCATTTCTCATTATCAACCTTTACGTAAATGTTTATGTATTATTCGTCGTGTGGAGTAATATATGGCGTTATGTGGAGTAACGTTTCCCTTAAGCCGTGTAGCAGTTTTAAAAGTCCCGTGTAGTTATCACATGCTAGCTCGCACGCCAAAAT
Source organism: Schmidtea polychroa (assembly GCA_959609185.1). Taxonomy (NCBI): domain Eukaryota; kingdom Metazoa; phylum Platyhelminthes; order Tricladida; family Dugesiidae; genus Schmidtea; species Schmidtea polychroa. The sequence continues at coordinate 50,503 of CAUHTR010008203.1, read as the reverse complement.
TCATCAGACCAAACAAATTTCTTATTATTTGAATTTAATTTGAACTTTCTAAAATAAAAACAAAAATGAAATTAAAAAATAACATCAACTATGAATTTTAAGTCATCAATTTTGTATTGGTGTAAAAGTGATGTCACACTTGCACATTTGGTTTTTCACGCAGAGACCCTTGCGTCTTAGAGAGAACGATAGATATGGAGGATCAGATATGTTTACTAAATTCTTAAAATCGATAAAAAATATTTATTATTCTTTATTATTAGGGTGCCTTAGATTTGACGACGATGACAGCCAAAGATGCTTTAGTACCCTTGGATCATGTCTTTATGCTATCAGACAAGGGTATATTAGATAAGCAAACACTTCATCAGGTTTGGAATCCACAATTAAATATTATAAGAAATTATATCATAAAATCCAGATTCTCTTAGTAGCTCATTCTAGGATTCCTGTATTTATGGGTTCTGAGAGGCGATTGATTCAAGGAATTCTACTAACAAAAATGCTGATTCAATTTAATTCATCGGAAAACATAAAAATAGAGGAATTAATTTACAATAATAAATGTTTTTCAGCCCTTAAGATATGTTACAGAAACGACTCCTCTCTATGATCTTTTGCAATTATTCAAAACGGGAAAAAGTGAATATAAATATAAATTTTATTGGACATTTAAAAAATATTTCATTCAGCTGGACATATGGCAGTTGTGGTTAAAAATGACATTGCAGATGAACAATTGGATGCTTTGGAACGTTTTTATTCTATTAGGAATGATAAAGTATCTTCGAATTTGGTTTCAGTTTTTCCACCGGTATGTGATTGATAATAATAATAATAATAATAATAATAATAATAATAATAATAATAATAATAATAATAATAATAATAATAATAATAATAATAATAATAATAATAATAATAATAATAATAATAATAATAATAATAATAATAATAATAATAATAATAATAATAATAATATGACAAATAGGCCATAATATTTACGATACTTAAATAATAACACACAAAAAAGTAACACAAAAAGTTTAAAGGTTTCCGGATTGAAGATGGAATTTTGGAAGTCTGTCGATGGTAAATTAAAAAATTTGGCTTCCCTAAAATTCACAAACTTAATTTGATTTAGAAATTGTCTTACAAATTTTATTTTGGTTTAAAATCTCTAATATAGTGAACTTATATTGTATTAAAACATAATGTATAGGTTTTAGCTAATAAGAATTTAAAGAGGTACGCAGTAGAGGTTCATCAATGGCAATTTATCAAAATTTTCTTGGAAAATATTTCACCATCGTACAGACATATGGAGTTAAATAATTGTAATTGAGAAATAAAACTAAGATTAAGTTCTGAAGAGACGCTATAGAAATATAAAAATAAATTTAAATTATAATTATGAAGTTGTCCATTATTAAATTTTATATCATAATCTCAATTTCTATTATTATTATTATTAGTATAAAGTAAAGATTTCTAGGTAGCAGCATTTATTATTTAAAACAATAAAGTGATAATTTAAGCCTTTTGCTGCGAATAATGTATTTAATGAAAAAATTTTGACAAGGACTAACTTATAGTCGAAATTTTTTTCATTAAATACATTATTCGCAGCAAAATGCTTAAATTATCACTTTACTATTATTATTATTATTATTATTATTATTATTATTATTATTATTATTATTATTATTATTATTATTATTATTATTATTATTATTATTATTAAATGATGATTGCTTGGTAGCAGCATTTATTATTTAAAACAATAAAATGATAATTTAAGCCTTTTGCTGCAAATAATGTATTTAATGAAAGAATTTTCGACTATACGATAGTCCTTGTCAATCTCCTGGAATTTAGCACTGTTCTTCTTCAAAATACCCTTCAATCTTTCTTTTATTTCCTTTCTCTTAATTCTCATTGGTTGTAAATATAATGAATTGTTTTACTAAAAACTTTTAAAATTTTTTTATAATTTTTACATTTAAAATTTCAAAATGACACAAACTAAAAATTTTTAAATTTTTTACAGCTTCTATAATTAGCTTCTAGAAGCCTAATAAAATATTTGAAAATATTTTAAATAAAGCCTCCAATAACCACTCATATATGCTATTTAAATATTTCAATAAATGTGTCAATTTTGATTTTCAAACCCTATTTTTTAAAATTTTTTTCTATATTATTCTAATTATTACTTTTTAATTTATTCTATTTTTTTTTAATTTCTTTATATATTGTCAGTTATTCTCAAAGTCAATGACAACAGATCAAATTCATGATTTCATTGATTTCTTCTTTAGTGTTGATCTTTGGCTGTCTGTTTATGATGAGAATTGCTTCTTTGATTCTGACATTTTTCTTTTGGATGTTTCCATTAGCTATGATTTCTATTGAAATATTTTTTCTTTCCTCTGTTGGCTGACACTGCCGGAGATGTCTGCCCAACGAGGATGTTCCACCAGGATCTAGATGTTCTTTAACTCTTTGGTGCAATGTCCTGAGGGTACTTCCAATGTAGATTTCATTGCATACATTGCACGTGATGCAATAGACGATGTTTTTTCTAAAGCACATATCTTTCGGTGTCTGGCAGTTTTTCATTGTGCAATTGTTTTCTCTATTTATGTTGCCTGCCAGAGCCCTTCTCAATGTCCAAGATTTATGTGCTATCCGAATTGGAAGACCGGTACGTTTAAGTTCTTTCAGGATCTTGAAGTCGAGTATGTCACTGATGAATGGGATATTCAGATAGAAATATTTCTGATTCTTTTGTGTTAATTCCCTAGATCTTCTTGGGGTAGAATTCATTTTTTCAATGTCCTCACCTTGGTATCCGTTTCGGTGTAGGATTTTATGGAAATTTGATTGCTCTTTAAAGTTTTCGTTTTTCTCCGTGCATCGATTGGCTATTCTTTGTTTCTCGTTTCTTATGACATGTACTTTCTGTAAGTATGGAAGCGCTGATCTTTGGTGCATAAATATATCTTTGCGAGCTGGTTTTCTGTAGAACCCGTATGTTGGAGTATTTTCTTCTATTTTGATTCTCAAATCCAATAAATTGAGGGATCCATCTTCTTCCGGATATTCGATTTCGAACTTAATATCTTGATGAGCCGCATTGAATGTATGAAATATTTCCTCCGCTTCTTTTCTGTTTTTGGTCGTGATGAAGATATCATCTACATATCTTGCATAGAAACCGATGGGTTGTATGGTCCTCAGTGTCTGTCGTTCGAGGTTATCCATAAAGATGATTGCTAGCAGTCCTGATATGCTAGAACCCATAGGCAGACCTTTAACTTGTTTATAGATATTTTGTTCAAAGGTAAAATAGGTGTTCTCGAGGATAACAGTAAGTAGTTTGGTGATATTCTCGATATTCATTTCCTTTATTAACAAGTTGCTTTCTCTTAATTTCTTTTCTAAACATTGAATAGCCTCTGTTGGTTCGATAGATGTGTATAGTGATACGACATCAAGACTAAATGGGTATTGGAATTCTCTATGACAAGTCATGTTATTATTTAGTCTTGTCATGAGGCAGTCGCTGCTTTGAAGATGGTGTGGTATCGTGTCCAATAAAGGTTTCAAGATCTTTGCAAGGAGCCAACTTGTTTTAGTTGTTGGTCCATTTTTGTTGGATACTATAGGTCTAATTTTGATACCAGGACCCTCTTTGTGAGTTTTAATTAGGTGGTAGAAGTTAGGAAGATCATATATAAGTAGCATATATAAGTAGTTATTGGAGGCTTTATTTAAAATATTTTCAAATATTTTATTAGGCTTCTAGAAGCTAATTATAGAAGCTGTAAAAAATTTAAAAATTTTTAGTTTGTTTCATTTTGAAATTTTAAATGTAAAAATTATAAAAAAATTTTAAAAGTTTTTAGTAAAACAATTCATTATATTTACAACCAATGAGAATTAAGAGAAAGGAAATAAAAGAAAGATTGAAGGGTATTTTGAAGAAGAACAGTGCTAAATTCCAGGAGATTGACAAGGACTATCGTATAGTCGAAAATTCTTTCATTAAATACATTATTTGCAGCAAAAGGCTTAAATTATCATTTTATTGTTTTATTATTATTATTATTATTATTATTATTATTATTATTATTATTATTATTATTATTATTATTATTATTATTATTATTATTATTATTATTATTTTCTAAAACAATAAAGTGATAATTTAAGCATTTTGCTGCGAATAATGTATTTAATGAAAACATTTTTGACTATAAGATGTTCCTTGTCAAATTTTTTTTATTTTTTATTTTTTATATATAAAAAATAAAAAAATATATAATAAATTTGAAAAAAGTAATAATTAGAATAATATAGAAAATTTTATGAAATTTACTTTCAAAAGGTAGGATTTAAAAATCAAAATTGACACATTTATTGAAATATTGAAATGCGTATATAAATGGTTATTGGAGGCTTTATTTTGAAATATTTTATTAGACTTCTAAAAGCTAATTATAGAAGCTTTATAAAAATTTAAAGGTTTTAGTTTTTGTCATTTTGAATTTTAAATGATATTTATTTTAATTTTAATTTTAAGTAAAATTTTTTTTGAAAAATCCAAAAAGAAAGTATATCATTATATTATATTATATTTATAGCCAATGGGAATTAAGAAAAAGGAAATAAAAGAAAGATAGAAATGTATTTTAGGGAAGGAGATTGCTAAATTTCAGGAGATTGGCAAGGACTATCTTATAGTCGAAAATTTTTTCATAAAATACATTATTCGCAGCAAAATGCTTAAAGTTATCATTTTATTGTTTTAAATAATAAATGCTGATACCAAGAAATCATCACTTTATATTATTATTATTATCATTATTATTATTATTATTATTAATATTATTTGTAACTTTACCTTTTGTAACATAACTTTACCATTTGCGCTGATTCTGCTGTAGATGGTCAATAAGGGAGTTATGTAATCGCAAATGTGCATTTAAGATGATGGAGATTTAAAATGCTAAAAATAAAATATATAATTACAAATTCAATAATGTGCAATTTAGAAAGTGTAAAGATTAAAAATTTATTTTAAAAAATATCATTTTACCAAAAAAAGAAATTTCAAATTACTTTATAGCTTACTGAAATATGCATTTATAAACAGTTGATAATATTAAGTTGTCTCTTAGATTTGTTTAAATAGTTAAAATTGATGATGATATAAGTTTGTATATTTCAATAAATTTTTATGATTTCAGAAATTAATAATTAAAATATTTTTGATTCTTGGAATCATTTTTAATTTATCAAAAATAAGTAGTGATGCCAACACTGTCATATTGACACGGAGACTCCAAGTTTATCAATCATTCTTTGAGCTCCTGGCAAACAATAACAAATCTTTAGCCGAATCAGTAAGTTATTTATAATCTACAATTTGGTTTATGTTATCAATATAAGCCAAAAATTAAACATATTATATTCGTGATTACTAAAAGCCTAGATCCAAGTTGAAACAGTCAACACCACTAACAGTGCAATCGTCTGAAGACTGGCAGTCTGTAAAATGTATATGTGCCAATCGATAAACTGCAAAAACTTATAAAACTGAAAATTAATAAATTAATTAAAAATTTGAAAAAAATTGAGGTATATAAATAGTAAGAATAACACAAATACAATAATATTGAGTCAATGGGGGTCCCAAAAACACGATATTAAAAAATACAAATTAATTAAAAATAAATAAATAGTTTAATAGCTATGTGGAAAACCTAAACCATGTGGAGAACCCGAGCAATAAATTAGATAATAATGAGATTAACCATTTCTCAAAAATCAATAGAGAATAGTTTTCTCAATATTGAATTAGCTAAATGATCTTTAGGTAGAGACGATAAGTCGTCTGCCTAATTGTCTTGTTTTCAACAAATTACAGTTCAAATAATTATTTAGTTTGCAAAAATTGTAAGTGGAAAACCTAGTATAAAATGTACTTGGATACTTGGAGTCAGGGTGTATTCTCAACTTTATAATAATTACAACAAAGTTCTTTTCTCTGGGTCAATATCAACACAATGTTGACAACCCTAAAAATAAAGTAATTAATTAAAATGAACTATGAACTGCTATTTTAATAAATTCAAAACATTTTTGACAACCTCTAGAAATCCTTTCAGAATAGTTTGTAAGATATCAGTCAAAAGACATTTACCATTAAATATATTGGAAATATTAATATTATGATTCATGTTTCATGTTCATGTTTTGAACAAATAATGAATACCAGATAATTTATCAAATTATAAACGAAAGTTAATAAAGCCATTATTTAAACAAATGTGTTTTTGAAATATTACATTTACAAAAATAAGAAACAGTTTCAAAAGAATTACTAGACCAAATTATATAATCTATGAGTCATCCGAATGAGAAATGTTTATTTTCATATAATATTGAAATCAAAATTTTCACCCTTATTCTTTAATTACGAATTTTTTTTCGTTTTTCAATTAATTATTAAATAAGAAATCATTGAAGAATGTTATTTCTGTACTGAATAATTATTCTGTTTTCATGAAAATAGATCAATAAGTAAAATTAAAAAAACCCACACATTTGAGGCACAGACAAATCTTTTTTCTTACAATGTTTTAGGAATTTATATATATTTCCATTTATTTATAAATCAACCAAAGGTAATTGGTATAATCACTCTGGAAGACGTTTTGGAAAAATTAATTCAATCTGAAATAACCGACGAGGGTGATATATTCCGCCATGACATTTGTCGCAGATTGATCTACAAGCAAAAGCTTCGATGGGCTAAGTTCAAAGTTACTAAGGGAATGACTCTTGAAAATGAATTCACAAATAAGAGGATAGGAGATTCAGAAATTATCAATGAATAGTAAGTGTTTTATAAATTCATAAAGGTGAAAATCTTTTCCTGTAATTAGTGTATCAAACCATTTTGAACCGACCAACAAAGATTTAGATGATCAAATACATTTGCTGTCGCCCGTTCAACCACAAACCTATCGGACATTCTTGAATGTTTAAAGTTTTTCATATTTGAGACTAAATGAATTATTTACTTTCTTAAACCAACATTTTTATTTTTTTAAACAAAGCCATCATGCAAATTATAAAAACTTATCCTATTCTCCTTCACATCATTTATGTTTAATTCCTGTCTTAAATACACTTTGATCAAATATTTTTTCTTTTTCATCTTTGATTGACCTGTTAGGTTTATTTTTATTTGGTAGAATTTGATTTATGGTGATTAATCAGATTATTCGAACCCAACAAATGACAATATTTATTTCGTTAATAACACAATCACACAACCAATTGATATTGCCAGTCAAATAAATATGGGTAAGCTTACCAAACATGAACTACCCAATGATGCTTTTGAAAATAACAAGTAATTTTCGTATTGTTTTTCAATTTATTTATGTATTCTTCTAAATTGTTTCTGGCCTCTGATTTTCTTTTTTTCTTTTATGAATTAGGAAGATTCAAAATGCCAAGAAGAAAGAAAGAAAAATGCACCAAGAATATATTCACTTCCAAAATGTGCTATTTAATAAGATATTCTGTTTACAATTTTTAACTACTTTTTTGATCATTTATTTTGACCTTCAATAAGCGTTTTTTTACTTTATGTTTTCATGGTCATGTTGGGGGGGGGTCATTTTTATTATTTAATATTATTTCCATTATCAATTTTTAAGGTCAAATTCAAATTCTCAACAGATTAAACATTTCTAAAAATAAAACGATGGGTATTAAACATGTACCCATCAAATTTTGACTTTATAGTATCTTTCACCACTTTTTAGAATCAAAATATTATCGTTATAAACATTTATCCTTGTCTTTATCCATTGTCTTATCCACTGCGTAAATATTTCGATGTTTTTGATATATTTACTGATAAATATAATGGAAAAAAAATCAGTGGTGAAATTTGCATTTTAGCCTTTTTCCCAAAATGATTGTCAATAGAGAATATAAAAAATTGAACGGTTTTGTAAAACCTTTTACAGTAAAAACACATTAAATAATTTTATTTTATTGATTGAACAAATAACAAAACTGCATTTTAATTATCACTGTTACGTATAAAAGAAATTGCAGTGTTATATCAAACTGGACTATCATTTTTGGACAGAGGGAATAGTTCTTATAATATCTTTTTTATATTATTATTATTGAAGCATGCATGTTTTTACAAAATACCAAATGATTATTTTTTCGAATTCACTTACTTTATAAATGAAGTTGTCCTTCATCAATGTAAAATGTTCTAGTGGTGCTAATGCCTAAATATTTCCCAAATTTGTCTTTGTCTCGGTCTGATCTTATAACAGTCCCTGTTCCAAAATTATGAAAAAATCATTTGTTTTTAATTCCATCGCTTATGCCTTTCATCTTAGAAATGGCAATAATTAAGAAGGGAAGGATTATATAAGACATCATCGGGAATTTCCAGAAATTTTTGTAAAGATTTTCAAGTTGTTAATTACATTTAAAAATTGCCAAATAAAAAGCTTTTACACATTTTATGACAATTATTATTATTAATCCAAATTTCGTTCTTCGCATTCTCTTTTCTGCTCAATTTGTTTTTCTAAACTCTTTAAACCTTTAACTTCGATATTACTGTGAGATTTTGAAAATTCTTTGAGATTCTTTTCAAGGGAATATTTTTTAATTTGACTCTTTTCAAATCTGATTTGTGTTTTGAATAATTCCTGTTGATCTGCTTCATTTAATACGTTGAAAGCGTTTCCTTTTTCATCGTGCATCAACTCGGATTTTAGAGAGAACGCTGGAATTCCTCGTTCGTCTAGTTTATTCCAGTCGAGATCAGACAGCAAATAGTCACGATCCGCAGCGGTCAATCCGATCAAAAGCATCAATAGAAATGAATAAATCTACATAAAATAATTTGATAAAATGAAACCTGCATCCTGAAATTGAAATTAAATATAACTCACCATTTAAAAATGAAAATCAAATCAAATAACAGCATTGTAGGCGGTTTGACAACGCACCCTTATAAAATGTGAGTAACCTAGACTGACCATGAAATGAACCCTTCATTTATAAAGCGTGTGAAGATTTAAAGCAAAAATAAAATAAAAATGTTAATAAAATTATGCGTCCTATTTTTATATTAAAATAAATATTGAATCTGTTCTTATTTAAAAAATATAAAGTGATGATTTCTTGGTAGCAGCATTTATTATTTAAAACAATAAAATGATAATTTAAGCCTTTTGCTGCGAATAATGTATTTAATGAAAAAATTTTCGTATAAGATAGTCCTTGTCAATCTCCTATCTCAGTGGTTGCCAACCCAAATCAATCGAAGGGCCAAATTTTCGGAAAAATACTATCACGGGCCACAATAAATTCATTTAAATAAATATAACTCGTTTTTACGATTCAAATAAACTTAGAATCTATTTTTTAAATTAAAAACTAATTCGAATATGAATTGTAAAAAAAACAATTATTGATTTGATGTTTAAATGTGTCCGGGCCACATCAAAACGCTTCGCGGACCACCGGTTGGCTATGGCTGTCCTATCTTATAGTCGAAAGTTTTTTCAATAAATACATTATTCACAGCAAAAGGCTTAAATTATTACTTTATTATTTTAATAATATTAATATTATAAGAACTTCTTTCAATTTTCACCTCTAATTTCTTTTCAATTGACATTGTATTTATTAAAAAATTGACTAAGAATCAGTAAAGGCAGTGACGAAAATTCGTGAATGTCAAAAGGAACATCGATATTTTTACTGATTCATAGTAAATTTTTTATTAATGATGTTAGTGTATAAAAATGTTGGGTTAATGTAAAAAAGCACAAAGTAAAACGGAAGTACTATAAAAATTAATAAAAACAACGGAATAACAAAAGTGCAAAAATTTATAAAATGTAAAAATTCTTATCAATCGGAGGAAATGGATATGGTTGAACGCGGAATCATGAGAGAAATCCAGAAACAATAATAAAAAGTTAGTGAAAGGTCCCTAGAAAAAGCCCGGGCTAGACATGAGACCCGGAGCGCACTAAGACCCAACTAATTAGAAAGTGAAGCAAATTCGACCGAGTGACCGTGTAGTAAAGAAATTAGTAGGATAACAAATAATCTCTCTAAAAAGAATTAAAATAACGGGTAACCAATGCGTTGAAGGAATAGCGGTAATAACCAAAAGGATTAAAATAACGGTTTGGTAAATGCCGATAATCATTGGGGAACGCAAGTAAAAATGGAACATTAAAATGTAATTCATGTAAAATAAACTTAAAAAACTGAAAATTTTCTAACTTCCTGCTATTGGTAATCCTTTCATTATTGTAAATTCGGCATGCTTTAAATTGTATTTTGAATCATATGTCCTTTGTATTAAAACATCAAAACCCAACACAATACATTTATTTTCCAATAATATAATAACAAATATTCAATCTCTCAAATAACATGACTGGATCTAAAACTTACTAATTATAACCAATAGCTTGGCCTCTTGGCAGGGTACATGAATGGAAATCACTTCCAACTATCTGATCTGGCACATACAAGAACACACTTTTCACCAATTTTCTTTTTAATTTCAATTAAATAATACTACAATCGCAAATATTCTGTAAAACTTCCCTTTTACCACAATGTCAAATTTGTTTGTTTCCTATCCCTTATGTAGGGCTTAATTGACATTAATCAACCTATATATGGTTAGAAATGTAATATAAGGGACTTTTTGAATGAAAGGGGACTCTATAAAATAATAAAATCATTACTAATAATTAATTTGTATTTATTAAATGATGTTGCCCCAATAGCCCCCTCTATCAATCTACTTTATCTCCCCGAAAAATATTGATTTTTTACATTTTCAATGAATTTTAAATCTATCAAATTTTCATTAATTTCTGCATTTGTAAGTAGACAGATGTGTGGACTTCAGAACAAAAAAATTATTACGTAACAAATGCATACAATGTAATGTTTTTTAAGATCCCCGTCCTTAATCTTTTTAAAATTTTGTTTTAATCGATGATAAATATATAAAATTTCTATTTAAATCAACGATTATGAGATAAAAATTTATTTTTAATCGATAATTACACATAATTCCTAAATTTTATTGTTTTAATCAATAATTTTATTTTAATCGATGATTATGTCATCAAATTTCATATTTTTTTTGATATCTTCATATCAGAAATTTAATTCCTGTTTTAATGGACTTGTTACGTATTCACAATTTTGAAGTTTTATTTCCAGTGCATACATCTGTCTATTTTTCTGCAACTCGAGCGCATCAATTGATTTTATTTTTATTGATTTTCACATATTAATTGTAATCAATAATAAAAAACTGCAAGTCAAATAATGAAAATATTTCAAAAAAAAACATCAACCAAAAATTTATTAAGAAAAATGACAAAAATTCAAATTGACCAATCAGCACAATTATTATAGAAAATCAATAAAATTGCGTAACCACTTAGAAAAAGTCAAGAATCACAAATGGCAATTCAAATTAGTGATCACTCTATGATTCCTTTCCATTAGGTACTGAAATGCAAATATGCTCATATATTGCCTATCAAATGCACTCCTTACCAGAATATCTTCTCCCAACTTTTCATGGACTTTAGAGAAATTTCTCACAGTTCTCGCTCGGATAATTTCATTACAATGGTACAAATGACCGGCGATATTTTCTGCAAGCCTCATTTTAGCGTCAGCGTCCAATACCTGGATATTAGGGAGATTAATTGACTGCTATGTATTGATACTAAGGGTCACCTTATAACTATAATTCGTTTTTCGGCCTCCAGTCCTTTTTTATTTATATATTTTATAAAATATTATAAGATAACACCAATCAAACATTCTTTTCACGATATATTTCGACAGTTTTCCTGTCATCATCAGGTGGGATATAATAACTCATTAAATTAATGATTTTAAAGAAATTTATTAATTATATAAAAAAATTTTTTTATTTAATAAAAACATTTAATTATATATTATTTTTTAATATATTATTTTTTAAAATTTTAGCATTCAAAATTTAATTTAATAATTTAAAAATTTTATTAATTATTTAATTTAACACAACAATCAATACATACAATATACAAAGAAAATTATTTAAAAACACTCAAAACAGAAGTATTCACTGCATTCTGCACATTAATTTTCGGATTAAATGACTTTATCAAGAACGCCTCACAAATCAAACGTTCCCAATAATTATCGAAATTTTTTGATAAAATTTTAAAAATTATGGTTTAAATGTAATGGGTGTAATGCCACATATATTGGAGAGACTTCCCGTCATCTCTGTATTCGAGCTCGAGAACATTATAGACCGAAGGCTTTGACCCATATTAGTGAGCACAATAAGGGCTGTAAGATTGAAATAGGTATGTCTGATTTTAAAGTTTATGATAATAATAATTATAATAATAATAATAATAACAATAATAATAATAATCAATAATGATAATAATAATCAATAATGATAATAATAATCAATAATAATCAATAATAATAATAACAATAATAATAATAAAATAATAATAATAATAATAATCAATAATGATAATAATAATCAATAATAATAATAATGATAATAATAATCAATAATGATAATAATCAATAATAATAATCAATAATAATAATAATCAATAATAATAATAATCAATAACCAATAACAATAATCAATAATCAATAATAATAAAAATCAATAATAATAATAGTAATAAATAATAATATTAATAATAATAATAATAATAATAATAATAATAATAACAATAATAATAATAATAATAATAATAATAATAATAATAATAATAATAATAATAACAATAATAATAATAATAATAATAATAATAACAATAATAATAATAATCAATAATGATAATAATAATCAATAATGATAATAATAATCAATAATAAT
>CAUHTR010008203.1:0-32500 GCA_959609185.1 Schmidtea polychroa | reverse complement strand
TGAAACATTATCTGTCAAATCTATATTATTCGAACCATTTATCGTTTATAGTTATCTCATTATATCTGGTTGTAAATAATCTATTTCATACAAATAACCACCGCAGTTTGCTTATGTAAAACGTTTTCATACAGTTTCAATTTATGAACCCGACTAATCCGATAATGAAATGTGTCTACCAATTTCTACCGAGTACGAATAGTGACGAGTTTCAGTTAGATTTCAAGGAAAGCTTTAATTTCCAAACCTAAATAGTCTATCTATAGATCTAAATGAAATGTTCCAGTTCAAGGTCCAATTAAACGTTTTCCAATCTTCATATATCCATTTAAATTGTCCCCAAATTTGGGAATTGGTTTTAAATTGGTTTTAAATTTAAATTTAAAAAAATAGAAAAATAATAATATAATAAAATAGAAAAAGCGAGATAAAATTATCATTTATAAATCTAAAAAATATTCAATCGTTAGAACTTTTTCTGATAAACTTGGAAAAAATAATCGATTTTTTTATCTAATTCGAACTAAGAACTCATGGACCCCTTTTACTTTATTCACAGTGAGCTTAATTTATAGTTTCAATAACTGAAACAAATCCTGTAAATGTGCAAAAACACCCATTGATGTGACTTATTGGATAAAGCTTGTTAAGTTGAATTGAAATGGCCATAAACATTTTTCATGCTTAAAGTACATAAATCTACTCTTATTTTGAATATTAATAAAATATCATGGATAAATATTTAATAAAAATAAAAATTATAATCAATAAAGAATAATTATTAACAATGTTCAAATCTTCATTAGTTTATTTGAAATTTTTACATTCACATGAAAATCAGAATAACTCAGTGTAATTAATAATAAAATTAGATATATAATGTTATACATATAATATATTATTAAATAGCTATGATGTATAGATCAATTAAATTAAAAAATATTACTCCATGCTCAGATTTGTAAGCAGATAATGGATCATCAGATGGAAGTGGCATTCTGAATATTTGAACATAAATTAACTCAAAATATTTATCAAAACCATTCTTACTCGAATTTAATAAAGAAAATATTTGAATAGTTATTTGAATCTTCTAAGTCAAGAAAATTATATTCAAAAATTGATTATTTATACCAATATGAAAACCGAATATTAAAACAAAACCAATAAATTTTTAAATTAAGTTAATTAAAGTAAACTTGATAATTTCTAATAGAAGTTGTTGAAAAATTAAAATTTGAGTAAAAGTATGTATTAATAAATAAAATTTATTTAACATTTCTTTGAGTTAAATTAATATGTTAGGATGAGTTTTTAAGTTATTTGTTGGTAAAACAAAAGTAATCAAAATATTGATATTAACAAATTAAATTTTGTAAAGGTTTGATTTAGTAAAGAAAATTTGAAAATGTAATTAATTTAATAATTTCCTACTAAAGCCAATGAAATATTTGTAGATCACAATGTCGTCGTGGATTTCACTGAACTTGATGTACCAGGTGTCCCTAAATAAACAAAAATAGAGCATTTGCACCAGAAAGGAGTAGATATACCTTTGTGAATTAATCTTTTAGTGGTTTAAATTCGATTGTAATTTAAAAGATTACTAAAAAATGAAACATTTATCACTTTATGGTATTATTTATTAAAAAACAAAATTATATGCTTTCTCAGTGGCATTTATGACAAGCTAAATGCATGGTCAATCGAAAAGGTTGGAATCTATTCCTATTTGTATATGGAGAATATATTAAATCTTTCGAGTCTGCACATGTAGTTGCACCTAAATATTATATGATTAATTGTATGATAATTTTTTTTGCATACCAGTAAAATGAACCACACACAATAAGTATATTTTTTAAGTATTATATTATAAAATTTAAGGTAAATGGGTGGAGCTTTTTGATTTGTTTGAATAAGTATGTATTTATTTATTCTAATTTTACATCTTAATTATTCATGACTGCTGTGAAATAGTTTATATAAATGCTTATCAAGGTTAGGGCTGCATAAACATAATATAATCAATTAGTAATTAATTGAATCACTGGTTGAAAAATTAATACATTTTAAGTAAAATCACTGAAAACAGATGGGAATTAAAGAAGTACTTTATATAAATATTTTTAATAGAAATTATAGATATCAAAATGCAAATTAATTAATTATTTAAAAAAATTTGCGATTTAAACTTTGCAATATTTTATTTATTCACTTTATTACCATTCTCGTTTTGACTTTTTAACAAATATTTTTAATTTATCTTTATTTGAAATCTAAATTCTAACCTCATAAAGCCTATCAATCACATATTATTCTAAAATTACTGTCAGGTGAAAGAATAGTAATAACTTTATAATATAACGTTTTTACTATTATTTATTTCATTGCCTTTTTTTACAAAAAAATCTAGTGAAGCTGTCCAATTATTAGTTTTTCTTGTAATTTTTAAAAAACTTTTCGGCAAAATTTAAATTTTGCAATACAAAAAATGCTGGAATGGGCTAAATTAAGCATAAAACTATCTTTCTTTTTAATAGAAATAAGTCCCAGTGATTCATTGCACTATTCCGGGCTCGTTTAAACCGAGCTGCTTTGAATTTATTAGAATTTATTTTATTTTATACCTAGTAAATTTTCCCAGAAAATTTCATTGTTTTCTAAATTTTAATTAGCATTTGTATTAAATTACAATTATTAAAAAACAAAATTATATGCTTTCTCAGTGGCATTTATGACAAGCTAAATGCATAGTCAATCGAAAAGGTGAGAATCTATTCACCAATTTTATTTACGCATTTGAATCACATGTGATACATTCTTTACCGAAATGATAAATTTCATAATTATGCATGAATGAGAAAATTGGTATGCATTTGTTAGGCCCATGCATAGATTCAAAACGTAAAATCATAAAAAGTAAAAATTAATAAAATTCTGTACAGCCTCTTAAATATGATAAGAATGTAAAACTAAATAAATTTGATTGAATTTTTAATTATTTTATAATTATTTTTATTAAAATTATTTTAATGAATTTAATTTAATTTCATGGATTATGTACCGTGGTGTGATTTGTATGGGCTTTCTACATATTATGGTCTCATCAATCATTCACAAATTAAATTATCCGTTCATGAGGACCTGGGTAAAAATTTTAAATTATCCAAATTGGTAATATTATGACGAAAATTTCAAAATATTCAGAATCGGAAAACTCAAATTTAGCTATTCAATTAATTTAGATTTAATAAAAAAATATGAATTATTAATTATAAATTAATTAATATAAATAATTTAATAATTTCAGTTTAAAATTATATTTTCAATTTGATTTACATTTTTGTAATTAAATTTAAAATAATTAAATGCAGATCTTAAATACTTAATTTTTTAAAAATATTTAGAAATGAGTAGTAAATTTAATTGTATATTTATTTAATTTTATTTTCTTCATATTCATTAGAAATTCCTCATATTTGAACCTTGTTTTAAAGTTCTATTTTGGAAGCTGATTCGAATTGGTTGTCTACTGCTGAAATTTCTTCTTTCTTCTTCCTTCCTTTCTTCCTTTCTATTTTTATTCAAAACATTCTCAGGCAATTACTTTTGTTTGAAGTAGTTGAATTGAATTGTTGAAAAAGAGGATTCAATCTTCTGGATAAATTCATCCATATAATTTTCAATTGAAGATGTCTTTTGCTGTGAGAGAATTTGCAGTAATTCTTGGGTTGAGAGAACGATTACTTTTTTTACTTGATTCATCAGCGTTTTCCAAACTGTGAGGCGTAGACTAGTCTAAGGGGAGGCGTGAATATTAGCCAGGATTGACAAAAAATAAATGCTAATAAAATAAAGTAGATGGATTGGGCATCGTCAGAACATGGCTCCATCAGCCCAAAGACATACCCACGGGGGAAATAAAAATTTTTAATAATAAAATTGTCTTAGAACAAAGACGATGACTCATCAGATGACTCATCATTTTATAGAACAAAAACAATGACTCACACGAACGACATCAGATCAAATTGACCTCGAGACGAATTTTTTTTCATTAAATACATTATTCGCAGCAAATTATCACTTTATTGTTTTATATAATAAATGCTGCTACCAAGAAATCATCACTTTATACTATTATTATTGTTTAAATATCGAATGGAACATGTTGGCTCTAATAAAATTGCTCTTGTATTGAGCATCATCTTCTTTCGAAGCATCATCTAAAAGCCATTGACTTGATTCCTCATATAGTAATAACTCGGGGATAACGGAAGCATAAAGACCGATTTATAGAGATTCGTGTCCATATTTCCATGCGTCTGTTCCAGTTTTATTGTTCGAATATATAGAAATTCATATTTGGATAATAGATCAACTATCCGCTTAAAGTCAATCATTTCTAAACCTTCAACTGATTTGAATTTATTCAAATTCATTTGATCAAGATTTAATTTCCATACGATTACATAATCACATAAATCCACACTTACAAGGAATGAGTTAGTTTCGTTGATTAATTTCGTTATTGATTCAGAATGTCCATATAATATATCACTCTGTTTACCATCTTCTAAACTCCATACAATTATAATATCATTTTACATTTCGAAATTAATTAAACCGAATTAACAAAAATCTTTATTTTCAAAATTTACCGAAACTCACAATATTTAAACAGCTTGACAAATCCAAAAATCTTTCAGCTAAAAAAATATCAAAACCGAAATCACAAAATTAAAATTCGATATCACTCGACAATTGTCCAAAATATTACACAGATCGCGTCTGTGTGCGCATACAACTCAATCCAAATGTCAAAAGCAAAATAACACACACAGACGCGAAATAAACTCATTATTCACCAATTATTATTATTGTATATACTCCTAGTCTATCCGACAAAATATTTTGTCCCCCTATGGGTATTGGTCGCAAGGGTACTGGTCACACTCAACAACTTAAAAGGGTATTAAGACAATGAAGTATTAAGACAATTTTATTTTTAAGTGCGCAGGTGATGCATTCTATTGCATATATGACTTATTTCTATATTTTTACGACTATTATTATTTTTCCTGTTGATTTTATCTTGAACGGAAATTTTAAAGCATTTGAAAGATTTGCCGCTATATTTCATGAAATGTATATCTTTATAAGTTGTGTTGAAATTCATTAAATTCTTAGATTTGTGTTCACTAGATTGAACTTATCCATTGAGATTCGAAACAAGCAAACCTAGTCGTTGTCCGCTTCTCACTCTCTTTCTCAGTGAACTATGATTGATATTATCTCCGTTCAATGAGTCACTGATTGAATCACCAGAAGAATGTTTCATATAACACTTCATCAACTTTAACTTCTCGGTTTTCACTAAGTGTTCTGCTATATGCACTGCTATATATTCATTTCTTCATATTCATTAGAAATTCCGCATATTTGAACCTTGTTTTATATATACACCAATGGGAAGACTTAAAAATATTACATAATACAAAATATTATACAATACAAGATATGATGTAATTCAAACACAGGAAATATTTAAATTTTTAATGAATTTTAATAAATATATTAAATTAATAAACAATTATATTTTATTTTTTTGTAATTAAAATATAATTGTTTGAATAAAACAAAATATCATAATATTATTTTGATGAAGAAAACAAATTCAAGTGAAGAGTTAAATAAGAAAATGAAAACTGTCACAGAAGATGACGATTGCTATATATGTTACGATAGTCTCGAAAATAATGATTTCGTAACATTTATTCCATGTGGTCATTCATTTTGTAAAGATTGCACTTTACAATTATTATTCTACTGTGACTCTCCTGAGCAAAATATGACATTGAAAACTCAAAGTCCCCTCTGTCCTCTAGATCAAAGAGTTATTAAATATATCAAAGATTTATCAGTAAATCCTAATAATTTATCTTTAATTGACTACAATGAATTGGTAATAAAATTTAACTATGATTCATTTCTGAAGAAGTTAGATCAAGATATCACTAACAACCTTCTGAAGATCACAGAGAACACGAAAACCGTCATGATGAATTTAAAAAATCTCATAAAATTGATTAAAAATTGGATTGATAAAAGTAACAGTAAAGTTTCTGAAACCGAATTACGATTATTCGACAGGCTCTCTCAATCAGTGACTACCAAAATATCCATAAATGGTAGCCAGGGCCGTTTAAGTGAGTGGTTTCTATCAAATTTAGAGAGATATCCCAATGAAGAAAACCATTTAATAATAGAAATTCTAAGAAGTTTAAATTTATTGTATTTAAATTTGTCAATTCATGGATTTTCGGAACCTGTTGAAATTTATATTGGAAGTTTTCCTCCTCGAAAAAAACTTGAAAAGTTATTGAATAATTTTGAAAACTATTTCGAAAGTTTGAAAGAAATTGTTCAATTCATTATCAGCAAGTCGATTAATTTAGTGAGAAACAATAAATCAATATTTCAAGCGATCCAACCAAATATCAACGAATCAGATGTTGATAAATGCTTAATTTGTAGCCAATCAATCAATTGCAATATTTATTCTGGATTTCCGAATTGTGCTCACAAATTGTGTTTGTCATGCACTAGAAAATATTTGATTTCTTATGGAAGTTGTCCTTTTGATGAAATTAAATTAGTTAACTTAAATATATTCAGGAATTCTCTCATTAACATTTCATTTACGAATTATATCAAAAGAGAGACAACTGAAATGTATTTAAAGAGAAATTTCACTGAAATCGAAAGATTGTTTGCAATTGACAATTATCAAGAAATAAAAAGTCATTACGACAATTTCTTTTCTGTTTGTCAGTCGAATAAAAAGTTATTTGATTTGTTAAATACATTGTTGTCGGAATTGCAAACATTGCAAAATACAAATCTTAATAATAATTTGATTTTGGATGTGAAACGTCAATTTAATGAAATGGTCAATTACGAATATTTGAGGTTCTCGAGTGGAAAGTTTTCTAAACTAATATGCATGGAGTACTGCATAAATTTATTTAGAGGAAAATGTAATATAAAGTCCGAATTTCAACAAACTACATGCTTCTTCGGATTTCCATTAATGGTTAGTTCTTTTATAACATACATGTTAGATATAGAAAATATTATAAACAAAGGAATTCCATTTAAAGACTATGGGAAATTGATCAAGAACATACGAATGTTAGAAAAGAGTCGAAGTCATCCATTAAA
The DNA here is from genome assembly GCA_959609185.1 of Schmidtea polychroa. Taxonomy (NCBI): domain Eukaryota; kingdom Metazoa; phylum Platyhelminthes; order Tricladida; family Dugesiidae; genus Schmidtea; species Schmidtea polychroa. The sequence goes on along the minus strand of CAUHTR010008203.1, from coordinate 25,273 downwards.
TCTAAACGATTCAATGAGAAATATAAAAAATTTGAATAAGTTAGTCAAAGCTGTTAAACCAAAAAATGCTTGGAACTAAGTTATATCATTTTTAAAATATAATAAACATTTGTATTTTTACATGATATCTAAGTATAATGGATCTTGATTTTGTAAGTTTGATCAAAACTTTCCATCAATTTATAATTTTTATTATGTTGACAAAATTTTCCCTAATGTTATAATTGTTTGTAGAAATATTATTTATTTATTATTTTTTAATATTTTTATGTAACATTTTGAAAATGTCATACTTGATGCAATTATTTATTATATATTTATGTCTCATAAATCCTTTAAAAATTAAAGATATGAATTGTTTTAATATTCAAAATGAAATTTCTACACATTTAAAGATTTTCTAATTAGAATAAAATATCAAATTGTTTATTTATTCGACTTAGTTGTATTTTATACAAATTGCAATTATTTCGGTGATTTTTTATTATTTATTTTCGTTAAAATTTGAATATTTAATAATTTATAACAATTGAAGAAAGGTGAAAGACTCTAACTTAATTTTTATTAATTTTGATATGAATGTTGCGATTAAAATGATAATGTTTAGAAACTTTATCAATTTCTATTTGTGCAAGAAATCAATACAAGAGGGTGATCTCAAGTATCAGATGCAACACTTGCAAATTCAATATCTTAGTATTGTGATTGATTATTTAGTTAAGTGGTAAATGTGTAAATGTTATTTTTTATTAAAGTAAAATTCGTTTAATTGAACCTCGAATAAAAGAGCAACCCCTCTGATTGAACATATATAACCTGAATTGGTTGGTCCAGACCAGGGGTAGGCAACCTTTTTATTTCCGTAGGCCACATTGAAATTTGTCGCCTCCAAATGGGGCCGCAGTCAAAAAGTATTTTAACATTAATTAATTTCATTTTAAATCTTTTATTTATATACAGTTAGTAATTAAAACAATATTTATAATTAGTCTCCAGATTTAAAAAATGCAGCTGTACGAAATTTTCTGGAAAATTTTTATTATTTCTGAATCGAAAAATTGATGCAAATAATTCATCATTTCACAAATGAGTGCTCAATAATCTTATTTATTCGTCTATATACGTTTTGTATTTATTGTTGTGAATGATTGACTTTTATATTTCGTTATTTGTACTCGGCGGGATGCTTGTACAGTAAGGTATATATACAGTTCAGAAGTTACAAGTATTTTTATTTGTAAATTCTCAAATTTTATGGTTTTTTATATAAATTAAGATTTATTTTGATAAGGCTCCGGAGGCCGCACGTGAAGCTCCGGGAAGCCACAGGTCCCCACCCCCTGGTCCAGACAATTTTAATATATAAATTAATTGCTTAATTGAACACTTTTAAATGAACAACTCTGATTAATGAACACGAATTAAGGGCCTTATTTGTTTTACAAACTTTTAATTGAACGTTAATTATTTTTTATTGGATATCATTATTTTACATAATTATAAATACTTAATCCAAAAATTATATATTATTATAAATTATATCTATTAAATAATTAAAATATCCAAACAAAAAGCAGTAACATTAGAAGAAAAATACACAATAATTTTATTATGTCTGAGGTTTGTGAGTTCAAATCACATAATAAGTGACTTTTTATTTTTTCAAATATTAATTTTTGGAAATATGAATCGCTGTACTTTGTTGGCTATAAATTAAAATTTTCATAGAAATCGGCCAAAAATTTAAGCTACTAATAAAATAGTCAGTAAACAAACTTAATAAGTGTTTTGATTTTACTATTCAAATCACCTGGTGGTTATTTTATTCTATTTTACGCTTGAATTAATAATTCATGTAATACGTTTCAATACACAACCGAAAATTTCCATGTATTTAAAATTTTAAATAAGTGCCATGCAAATGATATGAAAGATAAAACATTGTAACATTGTCATATTTATAAGATATAGAAACTAACAAACTAATTAGTAAGTGTGGATGATTATTATGTGTGTTTTGATTTGTGGCTACTACTTACTAGTTGGTAACTAGATAGTGGTTGGTCATAGATCAAAGGTCAAATATGATATAAGAGGTCAAATGTCAATTATTACATCATGATATATAAATTATGTAACTTCATATAATTATAAAACACCACACCACACGGTACCCATACAAATATTATATAATACTGTATATTTCCATTCTCACTTGTCACTACTGAAAACTATGAAATAATCAAGCTAGTCGAATAGCAAAAAGTTTCCCAAATCCGATATTCGTTAAAGTTTAAATATTTAATTATTTATAATAATTGAAGAAAGGTGAAAGACTCTTAATTAATTTTTATTAATTTTGAAAAGATAATTGCAATTCAAATTAGAATGTTTAGAAACTTTCAATTTCTATTCGGTTTTCTAATTTCCTCTGTTTTCTATTTTTATTTCCTGTTTGCAATAATTAATAACATCAAAATGTCAGTACTTGAAAGCAGGTTAATTGTTGTGGCTTCCCAAGTCGAGCCCTGTTACCGTTTAATATCATGAATCTGATATTCTAGCAATTGAATCCTTTACAAAACCCGACAAATTAATAAACTTTTAACCATAATTGGATTTTTTTATTATATCCTTGACCAGTATATCATTGTCAGATAAACGTTCTTACTCTTTTATATAGTAAAATAATTTTTATCCACTGCACTATCAATATAAAAAGAACAATTTATGGGCAAATATTTGTCTTAATCATTAAAATACAACGCAATTTATTAGTTTTTATATGAAAAAAAAACTTTATTTTTACCATTTCTTTCTGTTACGTTTTACTGCTGAAAAGACATCTCTTCGCCATATTGCTCATTGAAATATGATATATCAAACATTCATTATCTTCCATACTTCACTAAGGCCGAAAATTCAAAACCGAATTACCAAAATTATAAAGACATTATTTTCGAAAATATTAATATTTAACGATGAGTCATTGTCTTTGTGCTGATGGAGACCAGTTTTTTTGATGAGTCATTGCCTTTTTTCTAAAAAAATTTATTTTCCGGGGGGAGGGGGTAGGGGGTATCTCTTTGTGCTGACGGAGCCCTGTTGTTACCGTGCCCAATCCATCTACTAAATAAGAGAACACAATCTAACAGTTAGAGTTTTTTAGTACTAAAATGTTTTGTGTTTGTAATATTTTATAAAATGGAAGAGAGGCGACATATGATCAAATATTTTTAAGGGAGCCGTGGTAAAAATGAAGTTCGGAAAACGCTGAATTAGATTAATGACATGTATGAAAAAAATTTATTTCGTACAAAATCCATATTATTTAATCACGTAATATCTTGTACAATGTACAATTATCATATTTGTTTTTATAATAATTTTAAGAGTTCTTTTTAATTTTTTTGAGAATATTTTAGAAAGCATGAATATTCAAACATTATCATTCAATAAATATTTTATCTTTTTAATTTTCAAACATTCTTAAAAAAAATTCTTTATAAAAAAATTTAAATTTATACATATATTTTATATATTTTACTTTATTGAACAAGAACTAATTAGAACCTTAAAGACATGTTTTTATTCACTAATTTAGATATTCCGAATTTGGTGATATTCAGAATATTTAAACAAATTTATTTACAACATTCTTTTTCTCTAGTCGTGAAAGCGAGGAGGAATTATACGTCGCTATTTACACGACTTTAAGTAACTCTTTTTACTCTGCACACTTTTCAATTTCAAACTGAATCTTGTGCAGGGATAAATCTTCCAATGAAAGATATATATTTCTGGTATGCTACATTCAAAATGATTTGATTAGCACTAAGTTAAATTCACTTTTACTCCCTTTCACTGTAATATCACTTTTCTTTCTTCGACCAACTGTCAATTCTCTTTACTTGTTGGTGGCTTTTATACTCATCTCGTAATTATATTATCTCCTCATCAAATTACTTTTGATACTTTCCTTCCTTTTGCCGACCTATTTGGTTTGAGCAATTTATTCATTTTTTGATAGCCTACCCCAGTTTAATTCCTCATTGGCTAATTCGATTGCCTCTACCTAATTTGATTGATTAAACTTCGGATTTTCAATTGGCTCGGATTTTCCATTAGCTCAAGTTTCTCATTAGCTCGGGTTTTCTATGAGCTAATTAATTTTTTAATTAATTTTAGTTTTTTGTAATTATTTCCGTCTAGGGACCTTCTTTAACTTTATTTATATTATATTTGAAATCGTCTCATTATTTGGCATAGGCCCATTCCAGTTTCACCCGGAAAATATTCATTTTTATTTTTTAAATTAATATTTTTGTACTTCAAATTATTATTGTGAATTTGATGTTTATATTGATTTTCATATTGTTTTGTACCTATCTCGCCAAACCCCAACAATAAATTTCTTTCAACTAAATACACAATGAGATTCCAAGAAAGAAATCCAAAGGACATCACACCAATCAAAATACAATCTGCTTTAATTGCATTTAACTTTATTGATTAAATTCACTTTTTAATTTGATCTGTTCATTTTGTTCACTCAGTAAAGTGACAATTTTCAGTTTTTCGGTTAACTTATATACAGGTTTCATCCCATACATTATTTCTCATAATCTTGTTTACTGATATGACCACACATTATTGGATTAATTTTATTTTCTACCCACTTAGTTTTAGAATCTCCAGTGATTTATGGGGTTTTCTTGAATACATCATGAGATTAATTAATTAGTTGTTTTTTGTTATAGCCATTCCTAGGAACCTTTCATAAATTTGAAATTATTTTATATGACTTCAGATTTTTATTTGCCTTCGGTTAGATCTTCCACTTCCGAAAAATATTTATTTTTAATTTTTTGAATAGTTAATTAGTTTTAATTTGTAACAATTTACAATTTTCCATTTTGTTGAGATTTTAATTAAATAAATATTAACGTCCGTGTTTCTGACTCTACGTGTTCTGTAAAAAAAATTACATAAACAACACTAGTATATATGCATTCAAATTAGTATAATTTACAATTTACAAAACTCCGATCCTCGCAATAAAATGCCTATTCTGACTATTCAATAAGTCTCGCTGTAATCGCTTTGATTCAGCACATTCCTGCAATAATATTCATTTCGCATCTTTACTCCTTTGACTTAACTTGATTCCTTTATTTTCCTTGTCTGACTTAAATTTCTCTTGTAATTTTAATGTCGATTTCATCGTCCCTTCCTGAGGCAAAATGCCGATTGTCTCTGAGTTTGAGCTCCCTTATATATTTGAATTATAACTCCTGACTATTGCTATTTCAACTAGATCGTCTCCTTTCTAAAAGCTTTGCCTCGCTGTATTTTTCACCTTTTCTCCTTCAAAAGAAATAATTAATTGTCCCACCGTGCATGTTGTCATGATAATGGCTTTCCAGAATCCACTTTGTTTACTTTTCTTTCTGTTTACTTAACTTTAGGTAATTGTGTTTTATTTGGTTCTTCACGCCTATGCCATCAATTTTATTAAAATTTACTTTAAATATATATAAATTTTATATATTTTTTATATTAATTAATTAAAAGAAAATTAAATGTGTAATTTTATCCTGCGAAAATCTCTCTTGACACCATTTGCATCATTGTCTTGATAAAATGACTAAGATAACTTCGGTAAAGACAGTCACATTGAGATGGAATGAAATGCTTTACACCAGTATTATGGACCTGATTAATGGGATAAGCCAAATAATCCGCATCAACACAGAAATAGTTTCCTATGACCACCAGCTGGAAAATATGGAATTTGTGGATAAAAGAGATCATGTGGTTTTACTTTTATTGCGATTTTTGGTAAAATATTGTCAAAAATCCATGAGAAATAAAAAATAATATTGATCAAAAGTCAAAAATAATGACAAAATTAGAAGAGATCAAAGGGGTAAAATTTTTTATTTTATTCATTTTTAATTGGTGAATTTTTTCAGATTTTATTTTTGGCTAGAAATCTTTCGTTAATGCAAATTATATAAATAGAAAAAAAGAGAAATTTTATTTGATGTAGAATCAACAATTAGTACTAATTCAATAAACACTAGTTTAAAAATCGACAAGAATTGCATTACAAATGGCTGGTTAGGTTGGTTTTAACGCCATAGCATTCTTCCATGCATTTCTGGGGGTTACCATTAATTTATTTATTCATAAACTTATAAAAACTTACCAAAATGTCCTTACCAAGATTTTCATGAACTTTTGAAAAGCTATTGACCGTTCGCGCTCTAATCACTTCATTCGCGTGTCGCAAATTTTCGGCGATATTCTCGCGAGTCGCTTTTTGGCACAATTGTCGAGCACCTATTAAATGTAAATTTAGAATTTCTCGAATCGCTGTCCACTCTTGCACAGAAATGATGAAAACTATTGACAAAGGATAGTTAAAAAGAATTGGAAATTTTAGAAGTATTGTATAAGTGAGTTTACCGTATTTCAATAGCATCGGCAATTTATCTGGTATTTGTCCTTTAAATGAATTATTCATTGGTTTTACTATAAGAACATTTTCTTATTAGGGAGTTTAAAAATAATTCATTTTGACTTCTTATAATGATTCCTTAAAATACCAAAAATTATTAACTATATCAGGGCTCTTCAACCAAAAAAATCTTCAACCGTATTAAAGGAAACATTTTGCCAATTTCACAATTTCATATGAAACAAAATTCATGATGTTTGTAAGAATGTAATTTGTTGAAAACACAAAAATTAAATTTATAGAAATTTAAAATAAATAGTTATTAAGAAAAAATGTACCACGAAAAGATTAAATTTAAAAAAACTTTATGAATGTGTCTAATTTTAATCACAGCTTTATTTGATGATATTGAAATTATTCTCATAATTTGTTTGAATTGCAAAGATGCTGATGATGTACCAATATGATTTTTCATACGCCATGTTTACAAGTTTGCAGATATTTTTTTCTGTGACCAAGCTAATTTGCAAGTGATGTGATTTCCAGTGTAGCAGATAAAGTATGCAATAGAGTTGAATCAGCAATATTGTATACTTACCTGGTGCGAAGAGAAATCTTCGTGTCTCCTGCATAGTACTGATGAGAGCTAAAAGCCCGAAACTAGTCTACTTTTGGGATTTGCACTAGGTATCACAAAGCTTGTAATGTATATATAATTTTAATGTTGGACATCCGTAAAAGTATTTTATAAGAAAATTCACTTGAAAAAGGCAGTGCCGAAAATTTGTGATTATCAACAAACATAGCTATATTACTGATTAATAGTCTTCCAACTCTCTTTATATATATATATATATATATATATATATATATATATATATATATATATATATATATATATATATAATATATATATATATATATATATATATATATATTCTTTTTAGATGTGACGTTAATATGAAAATATGAATTAAACCGTTTGCGGACGGTAGACCAGCAGTGCTGGCCACGAATTTTGTTCCAGACGTTCAACAATGTACTATGGCCAGATGTGCTGCCCAAAATTTACAAAAATCATACCACCATATCGTGCATTCGTATACTAAAAAATTTTATGCTAAAAAATAATACTTATTAAAATTAATTCCGTCCGTAAAGAAATAAATTTTTATGAAAAATTTTTCAATAAAAAAACTTTATCTGGGTGCTATCGAATACAACGATTTTTTTGATCACTAGTTTGATATTGATTATTATTATAAGTATTTTGTGAGAGAAAATCGATTTTTCTGACAAAGTTAAAATTAAAAATAGCAATAAATTTTCAACAAATGGGTAACTTTGTGTTTAATTATAGAAAATGTTGTCCAGTGAAACTGAATGTATTAGTCCTGTAAACCTTACTGCATGCCAATAAAAATTGTATATATTTGCACCAGAGAGTTTATACATTTTTCTCTTCATAGCAATTTGAATTTGGAAATGGTGTATAAATATATTTTATGGGTTGAAATCAATTTTGATAACTTATTGCAAATGATACTGCTTAAATGAAACAATATACAATAATTGTTAATGTCATTTTACTGAAAACTCCGCGAAACGTTGATGCTTTTAGTTATTGAATAAATAAATTACGATATTTTTTTCTGAATTTGATGAATTTGACAATTTCTATTTTTGTTTTCTTTAAAATGAATTACCATAAAACTTATCAGAAAACATCTACATTTCTAAAATCAATGTTCATTGTAATTTTGCAGTGGATAAAATTCTGTATAACTGAATATGTGTAGTAGTGAACATCATATGAAATATGATTTAAGAATGCGTAAAAGATGAAAAAGGCTGGGAACCCCTTGTTATTTGATAATCAACCACACGATGAATCGTCCGAATCGGTGATATTCTTCCTAACTTTTTGAATAATATGAACTAGACATTTGAAAAATGTATCCGTGGGATTTTAAAGAATGTCGAAAAAATCAACCATAAAAAAACATGGTTATTGAAACTCCAAACTAAAATTTCAATATGCGTTCTCAATGATATGAAATATTTATTATTACGTAAAATCACTTTTTTTGCGTGATCAAACGAAACCCTAAATTCTGCAATAATAATAATCATATCAATTATTGGTTCAAACTTATATGACATTTTAGATATAATTAAGTTTTCTTTTTAATCCGAAGTTAATGAACAGATATTAAAAAAATGAAATATTAAAATAAGGAAATAACACTAAATTTGACATATCAATATTTTTTAAATTAACCCACTTTTCTGCATGCTGTGTTCTCGACAACGAATCTACTTTCCAAATTTGAGCTCAATCCAATCACGGAAAGTAGGTTAATTTGGCCTGACAAAATTTGCGTTGCACAATCAATCAATCAATCAAATGTAAAGTTAATAGAGAGAGTAAAAAATATTTATAATTTGAAAGAAATTAGTGAATGGATCCAGAAGTTCCTTCTGAGTTTTTAAAGGATATTATGTAACATATATATTCAAATAATTTTCTGTTGCTATTGAATCCTTCACATTCGAAATATTTTATTATCAGTGATTAAATTTCCTCTAGTCAAAACCTTTTAATGCTCCATAATTTTCTGGCAACAGATTTTAAATAAACAATGTTCTATTAACAGAGAAAACATTAGGATAATTCAGTTCTAGTAAATTAAATGACTTCTCGAAAGTTCACGGTTTCATGAAACTAAATCTAACTGTGCCTACAACTCGATTTTTTTCCAAATTTCCACACTAATTTCTTTTTCATTGTATTTATTAAAAAGGTTGACTATGAATCAATAATTATATACACCCAACTCTTTTTTACACTGTAGATACGTTCCAACAAAAATCGTGTAAAAAATGACATGTTAACCAAAGTAAAATTGAGGATGTGTTCTACAATTATAGAAAACCGTGTAAAATAGAAAAAGGAACCATTAGTTGTTCTAGAAAAATAGTAAATCTTGAAACCATATTATATAAGTTTTACAAAATATAATCCATACATGTTTTTATTAAAAATAAATAATAATAGTAATTTTAGTCCATAAGTAAAAAACAAATAAAATTTTTGTTCATAAATACATATAAATTAAATTCAAATTGGAAATATAAGTCTTATTTAGCAACTAATATTTATTATCATTACTTTATAATAAACGTGCACGTTTATTATAGACTGGCTAAAATTGATCTACTCACTTAGGTCTACCAAATCTGATATTGGTTTTCTTATGATAAAATCTGTTATAAGCTGCTGGGTTTTTGCCTTTTTAACTTCCTTATAAAGTTATTGATAGCCAGCCATACAAACCTGTAAATTCCGTTGGAATTTTAATGCACGTTCCACGTTAGGATCATGAGTGAGAAAAAATTGTTCCATACTGGTACCAAATTTTAAGCCATCGCGAATTAAATCAGAAGTTAGTTGATGCATTTCATCTTCACCTTCGTCTTCGTCACTATGGTTCTCATTAATACTATTAACTGTTATAGCTTCAATCAAGTCCTCATCATCAAAAGGTTTTTCAAGCATCAACTCCTCTATATCCGCAACTTGCATATTTTCAGAGCCCTCGCCACCAATTTCGTGTGAAAGCGTTACAATTTCAGAACACACAACTGCATTTTGTATTACAGAGTTACTAATTTTAACACATGCTGGCCATATTTTCTTCCAACAAGCATTTAAGGTAGAAGTCCGCAGTTGTTTTATGGCAAAAGAAGAATGTGTAATACAATCCATAATTTTTTTTGGAAATAGTGTTAACCGAATGTTTCGTGCAAAAAAAGAAGATTTGTTCCTTTTTTGTGGACCGTGCTATTTCAAAATCGTGTAAAAAAAGACCGTGTAAAAAAGAGTTGGGTGTAGATGCTTTTTCGATTTATTTACTGATTCATAGTCAAGCTTTTTAATAAATAAATAAATAAATAAATAAATATATATATATATATATACGAAGTTATGCGAAGGTTTTCGAAATGTTGATACAGTTCAGTTAACCGTAGGTTACCATTGAATTTATTCATTTTTACTCCATTACATCAGAGCTCCTAAACACGTTCAAATCAACAGTTTTAAATTCGGCAACATGGCTCTCAGCATTGCGTCAAATATTATACACCAATATAATCTTACTTTAGTATAAAAAATTGCAGGTTGACTATAATTGTCTTCATCTCCAGTGTCATATCGGTAAACGTCGCCAGTAAGTGTATCGCGATGTTCTAAGTATTTTGGGTTATGTTGAGGACCATTGTAACTATTTGGGTAATAATTTGGCATATCCTCTGAGTAATTACATGCATAAATCAACAAATTTAATGGACATTATAATGTATACCGTTGTTATCATCGACTTCATAATTCCTAAATGGACATCGAGGCTTGTTGACAGGAATCAAGTTAAAATTTGCACCAAGTCGATGTCGGTGAGTGTCACTATAGGAAAATATTCTGCCTTGCAACATTCTATCGGGACTAGCTTCGATTCCAGGAACCATATTTGCGGGACAGAATGCCGCTTGTTCCACCTCCATGAAGTAATTCCGTGGATTTCTATTAAGTATACATAAAGATATTTAAACAAAATTGAATAAATTAACTTATTGAGAACCATTTGACCAACTTGGATCAATGGGTAATCCTTATGAGGCCAAACTTTGGTAATATCGAATGGATTAAACGGGCATTTAGCAGCTTGCTCATAGGTCATAACCTATGTTAGAATAATGTTCATTAACAGTTATTATAATCAGATATCTGAGAATAAGTGATGATAACTATAATATTAATAATTAGTTTAACCCAGTGGTGGCCAACCCAAATCAATCGAAGGGCCAAATTTTCGGAAAAATACTATCACGGGCCACAATAAATTCATTTAAATAAATATAACTCGTTTTTACGATTAAGTAAACTTAGAATCAATTTTTTAAATTAAAAACATGCTTAATTCGAATATGAATTCTAAAAAAGACAATTATTGATTTGATGTTTAAAATTAGTTTCCTGGCCACATCAAAACGCTTCGCGAGCCACCGGTTGGCCATGGCTGGTTTAACCTTTTTGTACAAGGGTTACTTGGCAAAATATAGCAAAAGGTTTTCAAATAAATGTTATCTGTTATCTGCATTAAATCCAGGCTACTCAATGTGAAACTTCCCATTCATATATATATATATATATAAACTGTCCCCGTTGATGGTGAATGATGTGTTAAGGAGCTCCTTTGAGCAATATAAGTTATGTTCATTAGCCTTATTTTAAATAGAGTCGAATTAGCTGAAACTTTGAAAATGAATTCAGTTACTGATTATGGGAAAACGTATATAATTAATAATTTTTGTATTTTATGAGTTATTTAATTTCGTTTTATGATGGTCATTCTTTGAAACCTAACCTCGCTATTTATATAATATTTATTTACTTATAAAGTTAATGATATTGATGAATATTTATTTTTCAGTGCCAAAATGTGTTTCGCGTGAATAATTTAAAGGTGCCCAAGTTCAAGCGGTTATACAAACTGTATGCTTGTAATTGTGTCTAGGTTGATTAGGGTCTGATTGTGTGTAAAGATTGTATTATAGAATCCAAAGACCACATTATATTTCCATGTGTAAATTTCAGTTGGTGATGGTGGTGATATATGATGGCCTTATGTAGATTGATTTTTGCATTACATTTTGTCATCCTGAGTGTGAGACTATGGCAAAGCCAGTTACAAAACCAGTACACATCATATATCACAAATATTGACGCCATTTTTGACTCTTTCTGTGATACATGTTATTCGTTTCCCTATTGGTTCACCTTTGAACTGTTTTTTCCTCTAGAATCCCACTTATAATACGGATCAATGTTTTTTTATTTAATGATTCAAATCAATAACATTCCTCAAGGTCACTTTTGTTCCATATTTCTACGTTATACACCAATAGATTTATACCTACCTTTTTATAAATTGGAATCATATTGTTCGTCCTAAAATGATATCAAGGAACAACTAGAGACCCAATCAAAGATAACATTCCTTCAATTATCATTTAAAGATTTATATACTATTTTCATCAACATTTTAGCAATGTTTTGAACTAGTGTGAATTTCAAACGTTATTTGCAGGAATAAAAAAGCCATAATTTCTAATTAATAAATAAAATGACAAACTTGAATACACATAGTCCACGAAGGGTAATTCTTATTTCCAATAGCGGCATATAAATCCTTGATTGCGTAATCAGGCTCTGTACCAGCTAATTCCGTTGCTTTGTCAACTGGTAAGTTTTTAATTCCTTGATTAGTCTAAATTCGAACAATTAAATCTTCTTATGATATTAATTTCAGCGATTCCTACGTTAAATATAAATTTGCAATAAAAAGCTTCATTTTTATCATTGACCAATTTAAACGTGTGGGAACCGAATCCGTGCATATGACGAAAACCATCAGGAATTCCTCGATCAGAGAATAAGAAGCAAGCCTTGAAAAATAATAGTTTTATTAAGAATTTATTATATTTAAATAATATTTCTGTGGAAATATTTCACATCCATTGTTCAAACTAATTTTATCACATACCTAGGGTTGCCACCTCAGATCTGGGTCTCGCCTGGAGCCCGGAGATAACTCACAGAAACCCGGAGAGGTGGCAACCCTACACATAGCTGATGTTTCAAAGGTTCTTGTATTTAAGCCTTCTAGTTGAAAGCTGACAAATAATTTTGCCTTGCATAAATATCATCTAACTATACAGAGATAAATCAGGAAGTTATCCACTATTTCTTTAGTTGAATTAAATGGAAATCTTTTCAACATTCTATTGGTAACTTGTGATTATAAACGCATCAACGAATGATTGCAGAATATGCAGAAATTATTTTATCATACCTTTTGATAATAGATTTTGTTTTATTGAATCAGATTAAATTATTTTGTTTTAGTTTGAAATCCGTTGTTCATCAAGGTAGTAAATTGGTGCATTCAAAAATAAATTGAAATCTGTTTCTAATAATCAGAAAGCTAAAGTTGTTGTATGTTATGGATGGAAAGGATGCTAAATAGATCAAGAAGAATTGGAAATTATTTCCGTAAAAGATGATGCGAACTTTGTTTTGTGCCTATTGAAATGCTGTATTATCATTTGTTTGTGACAGTAAATCAAGAGTTACAATTACGAAGCATGGGGAGGAAGTTATCACAGAATGAACATATGGGAACTTAGTCGAGGGGAGTCAAAGTTAAATAAGGAAATCCAACAAAATCTAAATGAAAACTTATTGCTTGTATCATTCACTTCTTTTATTTTTAAAATTTTATTTAAGTATGAAGAGTTATTCTAATAACTGGCAGCCTTTATTTAACATGAAATAAATTTAACAAGTTTCCTGATTAGTTTCACTTTTGTTCTGTAACACAACCGTAAATGGCTTACACATTTAAAAGAGCAATCAGTGTCAGGTTCAATAATACTCTTTTATTTAAAACAGAATAGTCTTTTTGTCAGTAGTGAATATGGGCTGGGGAGCAATCAAAACGGACAGAATATAACAGCGGGTTCCTTTAATAGGGAACGTCTTAGACGAATTCTTTTTTAAAAATGGTGATAAATCCTACATTTTTAAACACATTGGCTATTTTGAGTTTGCAAGTAAAATAGAAAAAAGTTTGCGTTTATAATCTTAGATGCAATCGAATCCATTAGATGCTGAACTATGTGATGCCAATGTTCTGAATGGCTCTACATTACAGTAAAGGTTACAGCTGCATTAGAATGGTTATGAGCAATTTGATGAAGAATATAAATTATTTTCCCCATTAAAATCAACAGAAATTAACAAAATATAATACATTATATTTATTATAAGGACTTTTTTCAATTTTCACCACTGATTTCTTTTCAATTGGCATTGTATTTATTAAAAAGCTTGATTATGAATCAGTAAATATATCGATGTTTTTTTGATATTCACGAATTTTCGGCACTGCCTTTTTCAGGTGAATATGAATAATATTTGAGTAAAATAATTTCCATTGAAATTTTATCCTTTGAATTTATATCAAATTTTATTTCTTACCTGGTGAACCGTTTCTGGTCTAAGGGACTGGAAATCCCATTTCATATTAGGATCTCTTAAATGGGTTCTTGGATTTCTTTTTTGTGTGTGAATAAAACTAGGGAAAAATATTGGATCCCGAATAAAAAATATTGGAGTGTTATTTCCAACTAAGTCCCAATTTCCTTCTTCAGTATAAAATTTTACCGCAAAACCACGAGGATCTCTCACAGTGTCAGCACTGCCACTTTCTTGACCTAATTCAATTGAATTCAACGCTACATAATATAGCACTAACCAACTGTCGAAAATCGAACTATTAGATCTGTTTTTTGCCAATTTTATTGAATATAGCAGCTTTACAGTATTTTGTTATATCATGAGTACATTCGAAATAACCCTATGCTCCTAAAAATATAACAACCCAGTGAAGAAAATTTAATAAAAATAATAAGAGATTTATTTATTAAAATGCCAAAGAATAAGAGATGGATAGAATTGTTTGGAGACCCTTTATCAATGTTGTTAAACGGTCAATTTAAAATCATTTTATGTATAAACTTTTTTATATATTACAGCATATATGACCTCTCCCGTCAGTCATTAATATTAATTGTAATAAATTAATTCAAACAAAATGTTTTAATCAATCAAAATAGAAGTGCGCATATTTTACTAAAATTGTAGCAAATAAATTTATGAAAGTTAATGTGAAAATTCAAAGTTTTTGATTTGTCAAATACTGTAAAACAAATAATAAATATTAGAAAAATTTTCATACAAAAGTTTCATGCATGCATCACTAAAACAAAAGGAAAGTTATTCCTAATTGTTTTATTATTTTGATTTTCTATTCAGTTTAATTTTTGTAAACGATTTTTAAAATGAAAATTAATTAGAGCAATTTTGTATAAAAGAGAAAATAATAAGTAAGATTATATTTTATTTAGCAATAAACCACTGTGACATAATTTCCCCAGGATTCTGGTGAATATATTGGAAACGCATAATGGAATATATACTACAGGGACAAAGAGTCAATTCATTGCAAATTTCTAAAATTATAGCAAAACAATGATCTAAAAATAAAGATATTAGTGGTTGAAGGAACGAGTGAAAAGTGCCCACCCCTTTGTTTTAGTCGTGTAAGAATTAACATTTTAGTAATTTTTAAATTAAAACCAAGTTTTATAAAAAAAATTTTATTTTAATTTTTGTAATGTTCCAAACCACTGATAATTCATTTAATATCCCATACCCAGAAATAGGATCAAACATTTTGGTTGATTTCTGGTTGCATTTTGTTCATTTTTGCTAACGTGTGAGATGCAACAAAGGGCTTCATGTGAAATGTTGAATAAGTGCAACTGAAATTTAAATGCATATGCAGTTCATTTCGGTATAGCTCTACATATAGGATCCCTCATAATTCATTACTAAATCATACTTTGGTGAATTTGACTGTGTTTTCATGTTCGTAGGCTTTTTTAACCTAATCCTTATAGTTATTCTAAAATCGGCATTAATGGGTTTAAACCAGAATGTGTGAAAATTCGGCAGTTCAGTTATTCAAAACGCCAGAAATTAAATATAATGCATATGAGGTGTATGAGGTTATCGAATGGCAGAAGGTCCACGTTATAGAACTGTCACTTACGGCATGGATTCCATAAGAATAGTTTAAACTATTTGGTGGCTTACTGGTGCTCCGCCTGTTATTTACTTTTTTAATTATTGAAAAATGGCGTGTAGTAATGTCATCAGAAATACAAAGAAATGCAAAGTTTCAAATCGATTGAAAATCGGGAATCGAGTTTAAAATCAATAAATAAATTTGAATGTAACACAGAATAAGCTAAATACAAGCTTATTAGATTTTATTTATTGTCATATTTCAAAAATCAAGATTCATCACATGCCAAAGAAAAATTATTGATTAATTTAAAACAGCAGATGTCAGCCTGTCGTCTCGTGTATAACCGTGTGTGGTGTCAGACATTTACAGGCGGCGTGGCGACCAATGTCATAGTTCATTAACTACAATAAGTCCCGGCACTTGATCTTATTATTCCAAATTATTTACATATAATATTAAAATTCAAATGACAAATCTAATGACGCACTGTCCGGTTGAGAGTAAAGTCTAAATTGAAAACGTTAGTGCCTGGTAAATCGTACAAATTAGGGGAAATTTTAAACAAATTTGCGAAATTTATGCATTAGATAAAATATACACAAGTGAGAAAGTTTAAAATGATTAAATATTTATTTTACCATATTCATTACTTCTTGGGTTTGTTTAATTCTACAGTTGTACTTGTATAAATATACAATTATTTCGAATTAAAGTAAAATTAAAATACTAAATATTTATCTCTCAGAAATAATTATAATTTACTCGGTGACAAAATTATTACTTATATACCAAGGGTGGGCACGAATGAGGTCCTCGAGAGCCACACAGCTCATCAAAGAGCCGCACTTGTCTACACCTGGTTTATAGTTTATCAAAACTAACAAGATAAAGTCTATTTTTAAGTGACTTTGTAATTCTTTCTTTTATAATTTGATAATCAATATTTTATTTTAAACTTTTGATGTTAAAATGATTTGAAAATTGTTTTGTGTTTAAAGATGTGCAAAAACTCTTGTAAATATAACATTTCCCTTAAAACCAGAGGTAAATATTTCTTATATTTTAAATCTCATAATTTTTAACATTTATGAAAAAACAATTGCAACAAAAAATTTTTTTTTAAAAATTCAGTTGAAAAAATTTCAAAATAAAAAAATCGAATTCAATTTTCAAATTCAATTATCAAAAATTCAATTATCAATGAGCCGCAGTTTACTCAACGAAGAGCCGCATGCGGCTCTAAGAGCCGCATTTGCCCACCTTTGTTATATACAGTAAAGCCTTGATAATTAGAAACTAATTCTGAGTTCCCAATATTCCGTATTATCGAGGTTTTACTGTTTGCCTAATTCCTTATGCTAGGCAGGAAATTCTTCATAAATTTGCAAATAGTCTTGAATACTGCAGATTTATTTATATTAATTATCATTTATTTATCACAGGAAGAATTATATTGGACCTTTTATGGCATTGAATGTGTAAATATTTTGAAATAAAATATGGTTCATACTAAAGGTCTCTGATTTTCGGGTTAAACTCCAGATTTACTATCAAGATTTAAGATTTATAAAACTCTGCAAAGTAAAGGACAAACAATAAAATCCCAATTAATTTTCTTTGCCCGAAAACGTCTGACCCTACCGATATTTCAATTGAGCACCTATGTAATGATATGAAAAATCCGAATAGTTCAGCTGGAATTAAAAAAACAATTTATCTGCATCTCCAAAACTGTAATTTGAAACTCAACTGCATCCATAAACGTTTGGAATGGGAGGTAATATAATTTATAAACATGCAAAATTCTGTTATTTTATATGACATCAAGTACTAATTTCTTCTAAATATAGGTGGCTTGTATTCTATATTTTGAGATTTTGCTAAGGTGCAGCTTCAATTCAAGAGGTCATGTTAAATAATCATATCAAACTGACAACTGGATTTTATAATTTCTGAAATATATGATAAATAATCCTAAATAAGTAAAAAATACATAAAAAACTCATCTTGCAAAATTTACAAACATGTTATAACACTCATTCATGTAACTTTTGTAATTGATACTTGCAATCATAACTATACCTACCCATCAATGTAATAATTGTTGCAATTAAATTTTTTGTATTAAATAAAATAAAAACATTAATCTTTCAATAATTATCCAAAAAAATTACCCCCTCCTTTAGCATGAACAACTCGTTCTGGTATTCTTTCTCTATCGAAATGTGCCATTTCATCGATAAAAACAGAATCCTGTAATAACATTGGACCCCGAGGTCCAATTGTTAACGAACTAAACCTATTACCGATAGGTGCTCCAGTTTGTCGAGCTAGTACCAGCTTCTCATCCTTAATAAAAGACCAATCAAGATTACTTTTTTTTAAAAAAATCCAAGAAAAATATAAAATTTAATTACATAATTACTGTCGTATGTACGTAAGTGCTAGATTCCTGGAAAATAAAAAATAAATCGATATTTAATTTTTTTTATTTATTGAATATTATGTGTATTTTCTTTACACAGACTCCTAATTATTGTTATAGAGTGCTTTACTCGGTTGAGCATAAGGCAGTGTTCTAAACTTATTAGCTTGATTATTATCAACAAAATCTATCCATGTTATTTTATTGTAATTTATCTTATATGACAGATATTGCACAAGTAGTGTTTATTCAATTACTTTTTATTTTCACAAATTAAAGATTAAATGTTTTCCCATCTGTATTTCCAGATAACTTTTCCATACGCCATCCGTAAGGTTTACATAAATGTAATGTACTATGCATCTGTTTTTAATGCTTTAAATTATTCTCCACACAACTAATTGGTATGTGCAGCCCTACATTTAGAAACTTTTGAAAGAGTTACTATTGAATTTTCTTATTTTCTTGAACTTTTAGCAATAAGTAATACAATGTTTTAATACAGCAACATAAATCCCCAATAATTTTTAGCTTTTCATCAAGCTTTCAATGATGTGGATTGTTAGCTTTCTGAGACATTATGTACATTGACAAGTTTATTTCCTCGCCTGAAGAAGAACGTGAAAATCTTGATGGGAACGATATATATCCGGAAAGATCAGAAAATTCGAAACATACGCAAAAATGTAGTTAAAAAGCTTTTGAATTGGAATTAAAATTTGCTCTTGAAAATATAGAAAAAATATTTGATTCTTTGTTGTCATTCATTCTTCTCTAGATTTCCAGAAATTGTCAATTTGTTTGGTTTTATGGTAATTTTACAATTTTCATTTTGTAAAATATAGTTGTTTAAACAAGTACTGCCGACGCACAAGAAGAACACAACAAACTACTGGACCAGTTTTTCCCAACCTTTTTTTTCATTCCCCGCCTAAGCCTTTTAAAATTCTAATGTCCTCATGTAACATATACTTAATTTTTAGTATTCAAAAACTAAATTATTCACTGAATGAAGTCTATATGACAACTTGTTCAGCACACAAAACTTAGGTTTTAGGAAGAAATCATTAGGAAATTATAAGAAACAAGTAAATTTTCAAAACATAATAGAAAATTGAAATTAAAGTACAATTTCATTTTAATGGAAATTTTTTATACTGCACTAATCATTTTTGAATTTCCCCAATGGAGCGTGGGACCCACGTTGAGAAAACTCTGACATAGGCTCTGACTTAGATTTTATTTCAATGAGACAAAGGTTGTTTGAACTGAACTTTCATTTACGCGCCATTAATATAATATAAATACATAAATAATCAAAATATTATGTAACTGATTCTTATAAGTGGTGTGATTCAAAGTATGACGAAATTTGATTTTTACTTAAATTACCTTTTATTGTTTTCGTTTTGAAACAAAATCAGGCTAGCAAAATCAAATAATGCTTCGATCATCACATAGTGATTGCGGATCCACTGGGTTCTATATAAGAAAAATGGCATTTCATCAAGAACTTTCAACTTCTAATGCCACATAATAATTTCAAGTTATTGAAATACAATATATTAAAACGATAGATAGTTAGTTTTTAGACTAGTAAGACACATATCCTAGGTTGGTTGGTTTTATAATAATTTATAACAATCATTTAAACCTAAAAATCCCCTCCCTACTAAATGAGCTTAATCCGCTACTGAAGAGACCCACTCGAATATAAATTTAGTCTTACTACCAATAGATAATAATCAGGTTAGAAAATGAATATTACAAATTTGATTTCCAAAATTGCCTCTGAAAAGGTTAAAAAATGTTATAAAATATTTTATTATAAATGTGGGATTTTATTTGAATTTATGATTAAAGTTTTAATTGAATTTGTTTCTGGCTCCATTTGTGTTATTAGGTGTAATGTACAGTTATTTTTGTCAAGGTTTTAGTATTCACAATTAGGAATTGTGTATACTAAGACATAAAAATCAACCATCTGGGAAATCCAGATTTTTAATAAAAAACTATATAGCGATAATTTACTATAGTAAATTATCGCTATAGTAAATTACAAAAAAAATAAAAAATCGAAAATAAATCGAAAAGAATATTCAACAGATAAACTACGAAATCTACGTTAGTCTATTCAACTACAACCGGACGTAAATAGAAGGTTCCAGTCCAGTCTCTATTTAAAACAATTCTCCAAAAACCAATCTCGAACCGAACTCAAACTTCAATATCAATAGCTATAAACGATACTGAAAGTATTAAAAGATAATAAAACATTACGGTAGTAAAGCAATTTCGTATTCCTTCTATTTCAAAAGACTCGAAATTATCATAACCAGAATTGTGATATCCCTAATAAATAAGTTCAGTTTCCATTTAAAACTATTCTCAAAATAATCTCGAATCGAACTCAACTTCAACATCACAGTTTTCCAACAATATTGAAGGTGCGAATTATCGTAACCAGAATTGTGATATCCCTAATAAATAAGTTCAGTTTCCATTTAAAACTATTCTCAAAATAATCTCGAATCGAACTCAAACTTCAACATCACAGTTTTCCAACAATATTGAAGGTGCGAATTATCATAACCAGAATTTTGATATCCCCAAACAAATAAGGTTTTAATTCTTTGTTATAATAAAGTTTGAAAGACGTTTCATTTTGTTATTGTTTTACGTTATATTCGTGACTGTATATTGTTCATAATTATTATATCTTGAACATAGCACGCACCCCGATTGTCCCGCTACAAGTTTTAACGGTGACTCTTTCGGGCTCTACAAAATCTTCATCAAAATAACATAAATCAACAATAATCAACAACAATAACAATAAAAACAATAATTATTAACAATAAAAAAGGAACCTCCATAACATTAGGTATCAAATCAACAAACTCCCAACAAATATAGATTTAATAATACCACAATTTACAACACAAAATAGTGCACTGTACTGAAAAAAAATATAAATAAATTTGAATTTATTATATTTTTAGTGTTTGGAGTGAGACGATTATCCTAATGAAATAATTCATTTTTCTTTAGCTTCTTTTGTTTAATCGTCAATCCCTTAGTTAATACTTTAGATCCGTGGTACCAAAAGTGTTGCAAGCGTTAGCCTTTTTATTGGCACTCTTTAAACTTCTATATTTGCTAAAGTTTTAGAAACAATTACCATAACTTTGAAATTAATAATTATTGTTTATTATGAATCTACAATCGAAAGAGATCAGCTTTGAAAAAAATAAATCGAAATTTAAATATTCAACTTAAAATAACGATGAATGATGATCCAATTGATTTTGGAAAATTAGCCAAGAATATTAATGAAAATTTGAATTTTTAAATTGGGACTATTTATTTAAGAACATTTTTTTGGCACTTGTTGGTTTAAAATATAAATTTATCAATTTATAGGCGAACGTTTGCTTCTTATCCATTCGTGAATTCTCGATTTCAGTTCTGGCATGGGAATCAAATCTTCATATTTCAATGGTAATCTACTGAATGGATCACAAGCGTCATTCAACAAATGACGTTTAATGACTTTTCTGTCGATAATGGTCCTAGATATCGGGATCATCACTGGATCAGTCATTATAGAGTCCATGAGTGGATCACGATATTCATCTGGAATATTATCAAAGTCCAGGTTTTCAATGGCGTTTTCTTTTCTCAAATTTAGAGCCAAATTCATCATTGAAATCAATCGATCTTGAAGATGAGGAAGAATGATATTTTTTCCTTGAATAACTGAAATGATCGTCTTGATTGAATCTTCATTGAAATATCTTTCTTCACTGGCAATAGCTTTGATAAAAGCTGGACATTCCAAATTGAAATAAATGGACATAAACAGTTTAACTAATTCTTTTGGTCGAAAATTGTACTTTGTTGAATTTGGTATTATCAATTGATGACGCTTTGGACCAACCAATTCGTTTATGATGTGATTGAGCATTGATGTGAATTTATCAACAATTTCTTCATTCATAAACAAGTATTGAGCACGAGATGATAACTCGAGAATCATTGCACAGTACGACTTAGTCAAAGTTATTCCAGATCCAATCATTCTTTCAGATTGTTGAAGCTGCTCAGTAACCGACTGCTGATCAGTGGAAGACAGTGTATGGAATATTTTCTTCTTCTCTTCAGCGATTTTCAGTCTCTTAATCGAATCAATCGTGTCATCCATTAGATATGTAATGTCGTTGGAGGTGAGGTTAATAAATCTGATCATCAAATCTTTGTCTAAATTGTTAAAGTGTGGCAGAGATTTCCACTCTTCGACTAAAATATTACTGATCAAGTTACGAATGGAAAACTTTTCATAGAAATCTGAGTGTGCACCGGTCTTCTCGACGAAAATGTAATATTTAATCAAATTAGTGAATACTTTGCCATTCATGTCATGCGCTGCCCATATAGATTTGACATTTTGAAAATGCCCTTGAGAAATTTGCTTAGTTATAAAAAAAAGATTTCTAACAAATTTTGCCACTAAATATGGCGACTGGAACTGCTCGTAATAGTTGATGACATCAATTATTAGTCTAATCAAATTCGTATATTCAAATGAATTAAAGAGAAAGACAACATTTGAAGGAGATTCCAAAACTGCCGTCAATACCTCACTGATATTTTCAAAGATAAATTGAGGCAAATATTTGAACCGGCTCTCAGTCGGAGAATGAACTGAAACGAATTGTGAAACCATTTCATAAAATCTCAAAGCCGATTTCAAGAATTCTTCACAGAAAATGACATTTTCCAAAGATTGGAATATTTGACAAGATTTCTGATATTCACTATTATACTTATCAAATTCCGCTTGTACTCTCGGATGGTTCAGTAGATTTCGACTCTCTAAAATATTTGTCATTTCCTCAATATGTTTTTTGATTTCAAGAGATTTCTTTTTACTTTCTTTATGTTTCCTCAACATTGCAATTATCGAGATATTATGACTGAGCAAAGTCAAATAGAAACATTCTGTATGGAAGTTTGTTTCAGTTATCTCAGTTTCCGATGCTAATTGATGAGAATATTTCAACAAATTGTTATGGTCAGCTGCAACTCTAGTTTCAGCTGCTAAAACTCGTCCAATGTGCTCTTTATCGACGCAGGTGGCGTTTTTGTTTAAATAATCTAGGCTGACCTTGGACAAATCAACCTTGTAAACTAATTGCTGCAATGTAAAATTGATGTTGTTACTGAATCCGAACCCACTGACTTTTGTTTCGTCGCATTGTAAACCTGTCCGTTTGATGTTAACACAAACCGCTTTGTTGAGATAATTTACCATCAACTTTCTGGTGGATGGTTTTAGATATATTCTAATTATTTGATGCTGTTTTTCCCACAAATTCGAAACTTTGTCATTGATTGAGTTTGATAATTGAAGGTATTCAGGTACTTCATTGTCATCATAGAATGAACTTATTCCAAAAATGTCTCCCAAATGAGTGTTTTCTTGAAATGATTTCCCATCGACTTCTAACGATGAATTCAGCATCCAATTGGGTAAAGTGACCACGAATTCTCTAATATGATCATGGCTTATTAACTCAATATATTTATTGAGCAATATAATGAGGTGATTTGATAATAAACTTGTATGATAAATAATCTCAGAAAGGTTACTGAAGATTGCTTGGAAGGTGACCATTTCCTCGTTTTTCTTATTCTTCAAATTCAACAGGGCAGTACTGAACCAATCATTTGGTACGACATTGGACAGTAAATACGGGAGAATTATTGAAATTGATTCAGGCGTGGTAGTAAAACTTATGATATATCTGTAACAAATTGCTTTAATTTTGTCCATGAATTCACGATGAGCATCATTAGGATATAGCGTGATATTTTGGTATAGATTCATAAAGGTAAAGAAATGCAAATGCTGTTTATAAATTGCATTGTCAAAAAACAAATAAGTTGTTGGATAAATTTCCGAAGTGTTGTCGGGATTGACTGATAAAACAAAAGGTGGGTAATTAAATTGGGAACAAAATTTTTTAAATTCTTCAGTATTAGGAGTAAATAGCAGTTGCAACATAACATTTTCAATTATATCTGAGATTTTATTATTAAAGTTAATATTTAGATTATAAACTTCTTCTTTGGTGATCTTGAGAATAATTCTCAAAATGTTTTCAATTTCATTTCGATTGCTCATTTCAAAATAAAAATAATTATGTGAATCTTTTAGTAATTTATCGAACAAATTATATTTATTATTTTAATATGTAATGTAAAATTTATAATTGTTATTAAAATTATATAAAATTTTAAAATTTAATAAAATATTATATTTATTACATTTTAAAATTATAAAAATACAGAATGGTTGTAATTGGTAGATTGTAATTCAATAAAAGTTTTATTTGAAATTTAAAAAAATATTTATTTATATTTTAAATTTTTAGGGCATTATTATTTTTTTTATTTATTTTTTAATAAATCAGTCAGTGAAATTAAATTTTATATTCTATATGAATATAATTTTAAATATCAAATTGTAAATTTACTCTCAAATATTTTATACTAATAACATATTTATTATACGAACTTCTTTCAATTTCCACCTCTGATTTCTTTTCAATTGACATTCATTTATTTATTAAAATTGACTATGAATCAGTAAAGATATCGATGTTT